>CM069860.1:7156958-7184458 GCA_036172795.1 Pelodytes ibericus | reverse complement strand
CCTAGATATAAGATAAGTCCAGGGACTAATGAAAGTATTACTTTACTGAGAGGGTAGTGGATACATGGAATAGTCTTCCAGTAGAAGTGGTAGAGGTTAATACAGTGAAGGAGTTTAAGCATGCATGGGATAGGTATAAGGCTATCCTAGATATAAGATAAGGCCAGGGACTAATGAAAGTATTACTTTACTGAGAGGGTAGTGGATGCATGGAATAGTCTTCCAGTGGAAGTGGTAGAGGTTAATACAGTGAAGGAGTTTAAGCATGCATGGGATAGGTATAAGGCTATCCTAGATATAAGATAAGGTCAGGGACTAATGAAAGTATTACATTACTGAGAGGGTAGTGGATGTATGGAATAGTCTTCCAGTAGAAGTGGTAGAGGTTAATACAGTGAAGGAGTTTAAGCATGCGTGGGATAGGTATAAGGCTATCCTAGATATAAGATAAGGTCAGGGACTAATGAAAGTATTATATTACTGAGAGGGTAGTGGATGTATGGAATAGTCTTCCAGTAGAAGTGGTAGAGGTTAATACAGTGAAGGAGTTTAAGCATGCATGGGGTAGGTATAAGGCTATCCTAGATATAAGATAAGGTCAGGGACTAATGAAAGTATTACATTACTGAGAGGGTAGTGGATGTATGGAATAGCCTTCCAGTAGAAGTGGTAGAGGTTAATACAGTGAAGGAGTTTAAGAATGCATGGGATAGGTATAAGGCTATCCTAGATATAAGATAAGGCCAGGGACTAATGAAAGTATTACTTTACTGAGAGTGTAGTGGATGTATGGAATAGTCTTCCAGTAGAAGTGGTAGAGGTTAATACAGTGAAGGAGTTTAAGCATGAGTGGGATAGGTATAAGGCTATCCTAGATATAAGATAAGGCCAGGGACTAATGAAAGTATTACGTTACTGAGAGGGTAGTGGATGTATGGAATAGTCTAAGTGGTAGAGGTTAATACAGTGAAGGAGTTTAAGCATGCGTGGGATAGGTATAAGGCTATCCTAGATATAAGATAAGGCCAGGGACTAATGAAAGTATTACTTTACTGAGAGGGTAGTGGATGCATGGAATAGCCTTCCAGTAGAAGTGGTAGAGGTAAACACAGTGAAGGAGTTTAAGCATGCGTGGGATAGGTATAAGGCTATCCTAGATATAAGATAAGGCCAGGGACTAATGAAAGTATTACATTACTGAGAGGGTAGTGGATGCATGGAATAGCCTTCCAGTAGAAGTGGTAGAGGTTAATACAGTGAAGGAGTATAAGCATGCATGGGATAGGTATAAGGCTATCCTAGATATAAGATAAGGCCAGGGACTAATGAAAGTATTACATTACTGAGAGGGTAGTGGATGTATGGAATAGTCTTTCAGTAGAAGTGGTAGAGGTAAACACAGTGAAGCGGTTTAAGCATGCATGGAATAGGTATAAGGCTATCCTAGATATAAGACTGGGAACGGGGGACTAATAAAAGTATTCAGAAAAATTGGGCAGACTAGATGGACAGAATGGTTCTAATCTGCCGACACATTCTGTGTTTCAATGTTTCTATGTAACCCAGAGGTTAAAATACTAATCTATATAATGGGCGTCCAGGTTTCTTCAGAGGCGCGTGTTGGGCTGTATTAATTAGCTGTATTTGCAGGAAGGGTGTAGAATCCATTGTTAGACATAGAAAAAGTTTTGCTTATTTAACAATAATACAAAAGCAGCTCAAAATAAGTTTAAAATTAATGTTATCCAAACAAAAGTCTACATTTATGGGGATAATGAGAATTCAGGTGGGCAGCATCCCGCACCCCAGCATAGAGTAAAAGAAACGGCGCCTAATGATGACATCACTTTGTGGCAGGATATGCAAAAAATTAGCATCAGGCCAATGTTAAGTCTATGGAGACAGTGACAAGGCCGGTATTTTTCTGAACAAAAGGTGGCAACTCTACAAGCAACGTATGTAGGTTTCCTCTCGTTTTCGTTCCACAATGAGATTTAAGAGGAGAGGAGGAGGCGTGGGATGAGATTTATGAGGAGAGGAGGAGGCGTGGGATGAGATTTAAGAGGAGAGGAGGAGGCGTGGGATGAGATTTAAGAGGAGAGGAGGAGGCGTGGGATGAGATTTAAGAGGAGAGGAGGAGGCGTGGGATGAGATTTAAGAGGAGAGGAGGAGGCGTGGGGTGAGATTTATGAGGAGAGGAGTAGGCGTGGGATGAGATTTAAGAGGAGAGGAGGAGGCGTCGGATAAGATTTAGGAGGAGAGGAGGAGGCGTGGGATGAGACTTAAGAGGAGAGGAGGAGGCGTGGGATGAGATTTAAGAGGAGAGGAGGAGGCGTCGGATAAGATTTAGGAGGAGAGGAGGAGGCGTGGGATGAGACTTAAGAGGAGAGGAGGAGGCGTGGGATGAGATTTAAGAGGAGAGGAGGAGGCGTGGGATGAGACTTAAGAGGAGAGGAGGAGGCGTGGGATGAGATTTAGGAGGAGAGGAGGAGGCGTGGGATGAGATTTATGAGGAGAGGAGGAGGCGTGGGATGAGATTTAAGAGGAGAGGAGGAGGCGTGGGATGAGATTTAAGAGGAGAGGAGGAGGCGTGGGATGAGATTTAGGAGGAGAGGAGGAGGCGTGGGATGAGATTTATGAGGAGAGGAGGAGGCGTGGGATGAGATTTAAGAGGAGAGGAGGAGGCGTGGGATGAGATTTATGAGGAGAGGAGGAGGCGTGGGATGAGATTTATGAGGAGAGGAGGAGGCGTGGGATGAGATTTAAGAGGAGAGGAGGAGGCGTGGGAGGAGATTTATGAGGAGAGGAGGCGGCGTGGGATGAGATTTAAGAGGAGAGGAGGAGGCGTGGGATGAGATTTAAGAGGAGAGGAGGAGGCGTGGGAGGAGATTTAAGAGGAGAGGAGGAGGCGTGGGATGAGATTTATGAGGAGAGGAGGAGGCGTCGGATTAGATTTATGAGGAGAGGAGGCGGCGTGGGATGAGATTTAAGAGGAGAGGAGGAGGCGTGGGATGAGATTTATGAGGAGAGGAGGAGGCGTGGGATGAGATTTATGAGGAGAGGAGGAGGCGTGGGATGAGATTTAAGAGGAGAGGAGGAGGCGTGGGATGAGATTTAAGAGGAGAGGAGGAGGCGTGGGATGAGATTTAAGAGGAGAGGAGGAGGCGTGGGATGAGATTTAAGAGGAGAGGAGGAGGCGTGGGATGAGATTTAAGAGGAGAGGAGGAGGCGTGGGATGAGATTTAAGAGGAGAGGAGGCGTGGGATGAGATTTATGAGGAGAGGAGGAGGCGTGGGATGAGATTTATGAGGAGAGGAGGAGGCGTGGGATGAGATTTATGAGGAGAGGAGGAGGCGTGGGATGAGATTTAAGAGGAGAGGAGGAGGCGTGGGATGAGATTTATGAGGAGAGGAGGAGGCGTGGGGTGAGATTTAAGAGGAGAGGAGGAGGCGTCGGATTAGATTTAAGAGGAGAGGAGGAGGCGTGGGATGAGATTTAAGAGGAGAGGAGGAGGCGTGGGATGAGATTTATGAGGAGAGGAGGAGGCGTGGGATGAGATTTAAGAGGAGAGGAGGAGGCGTGGGAGGAGATTTAAGAGGAGAGGAGGAGGCGTGGGAGGAGATTTAAGAGGAGAGGAGGAGGCGTGGGAGGAGATTTAAGAGGAGAGGAGGAGGCGTGGGAGGAGATTTAAGAGGAGAGGAGGAGGCGTGGGATGAGATTTAAGAGGAGAGGAGGAGGCGTCGGATTAGATTTAGGAGGAGAGGAGGAGGCGTGGGAGGAGATTTAAGAGGAGAGGAGGAGGTGTCGGATTAGATTTATGAGGAGAGGAGGAGGCGTGGGATGAGATTTAAGAGGAGAGGAGGAGGCGTGGGATTAGATTTAAGAGGAGAGGAGGAGGCGTGGGATGAGATTTAAGAGGAGAGGAGGAGGCGTGGGATGAGATTTAGGAGGAGAGGAGGAGGCGTGGGATGAGATTTAAGAGGAGAGGAGGAGGCGTGGGATGAGATTTAAGAGGAGAGGAGGAGGCGTGGGATGAGATTTAAGAGGAGAGGAGGAGGCGTGGGATGAGATTTAAGAGGAGAGGAGGAGGCGTGGGATGAGATTTAAGAGGAGAGGAGGAGGCGTGGGATGAGATTTATGAGGAGAGGAGGAGGCGTGGGATGAGATTTATGAGGAGAGGAGGAGGCGTGGGATGAGATTTATGAGGAGAGGAGGAGGCGTGGGATGAGATTTAAGAGGAGAGGAGGAGGCGTGGGATGAGATTTATGAGGAGAGGAGGAGGCGTGGGATGAGATTTAAGAGGAGAGGAGGAGGCGTGGGATGAGATTTATGAGGAGAGGAGGAGGCGTGGGGTGAGATTTAAGAGGAGAGGAGGAGGCGTGGGATGAGATTTAAGAGGAGAGGAGGAGGCGTGGGGTGAGATTTAAGAGGAGAGGAGGAGGCGTGGGATGAGATTTAAGAGGAGAGGAGGAGGCGTGGGGTGAGATTTAAGAGGAGAGGAGGAGGCGTGGGATAAGATTTAAGAGGAGAGGAGGAGGCGTGGGATGAGATTTAAGAGGAGAGGAGGAGGCGTGGGATGAGATTTATGAGGAGAGGAGGAGGCGTGGGATGAGATTTAAGAGGAGAGGAGGAGGCGTGGGATAAGATTTAAGAGGAGAGGAGGAGGCGTGGGATGAGACTTAAGAGGAGAAGGCGTCGGAGGAGATTTAATGTTCAGGAGTAACTAGTGTTATTTCTCCCCCATACCCTTGTGGTTTGACCATGTAAGGGAATCAAGGGGCAGCTTAGGGCCCCCACAGAGCCTGAGCGGAGCAATTGCAGGGGGGGGGGGGGGGGGGGAGCAAAGAACCGATAGGGGAGGGCTATACACCTGATATTCCACTATGGGCCCCTCTAAAATCTAAAACCACCTATGGCTCCATACAATAATGACACCTAGTTAAAATGGTTAAAGCCATAGGGAGAAGAAAAACAACCAATCATTTTGCTAAATGGTTAAGCACAGCCCCGCTTCCCACCTCCTGTGTGGAGCTAATTCTCCGAGCTCTTGATGGATGAGGAATCCCAGCAGGTAAGAGGTTTGTGCAGGGTTTCTATGTGAAATGATGCCCGGGTCACAGAGAGGCAGAGCAGGGAGATTGTAATTCCACATTTAGGAATCTGGGGGGAGGGAATTCCCATCCTATTTCTATTTATTTGTTATATATATATATAAATTAGTCCTTTCCTGGCACAAGGGGGGTAATTCAATCAGGAATGAAATATTCTTAATGGTTTCTTTGCTTATAATTAAATTTTGCAAGAGCCAGAACTTATGTGCGGCCCATCCGCTCGGGCTCATACTGTGCAGGAAACAAAGGGTCTGCACAGCTGCAAGAAGCTCCAGTTGGCTGAGGCTGATGGGAGCTGCAGTTCAACAAGCTCATCCATCTTTGCCTGTGCCAACTGTGTATAAAAAAGTTCCGAAGTGACCAATGGAAAATATCAAATGATCTGAATCTTTACCAGATTCAAAAGCTGAATTTGTTTTTATATTATTTTCAACACTTTTAAAAACTTAAAAAAAACTTTTTTTCTTATATTACACCCCCCCACCCTACACCATTCTGTGCGTTTGATCATATAATTTTGCAGTGTCAAGTTATTCAGTGTTTGACCAGTATTGTGACAATCGGATCTTACTGCCGGGAAAAAATAGGATTCTCCCCTCCGACACCAACTGATACTAAAGCGGAATTAAAAATGCATTCTTGGTACCATGTTAAAAACTGTGGTTTGTTGTATTATTTGTATTAATTCCAATGCGCAACTAGTCTGCCCCCTGTAAATTGATTCACGCCCTCTTCCTTTATCATCTCTATATTTTAGACAACCCTTTGATTTGTGTTTGAAGATCCCTTTGCTAAGTGCTCCTCACATCTGGCGACAAAATCACAGATAAAAAGCAGTTGGACATCCGTGTAGTTTTATGTAAAATCAAAATGCCCTGCACATGTTATATTCACATGCGGAGAGAGGGGGAGGACAGATGGCTGCATCACTAAAGACATTAAAAGGAATAAGCCAACACATGAAATAGCATCTCTGGTTTAAATGTGTCATTTTATAGCCTTGTGGTGTGATTTTATAACCTATTTTTTCCTTGATTACTGTGGGGTGTACATTAGGCTCTTCCAAAAATGTGTGGACTGGTGTCAAAAAGGTTTCCTTTCACCACTCCATTAATAATCAATTAATTGCACCTCTTCTCAGCCCAGGAGACAGATTGGGGAGGTTTGCTTTGGGACATCGCACAGTTGCCAGAACAGAATAGAATAGGAGATCTAAACTCCTTTGGAAATCAATTTTTTGTCTTGCGGAGAAAAAATAATATTAATCATATGCAGATTATAAAATAACACCACAGCACTATAAAGCAACGCAGTTAGAATCCGAGGCATGGTCACAATACATTGTATTCACATAAGTGCCAAATATTAGCAAAATAGGAGACCCCGATCTGGGAGCCCAATTTGACTTACCCATTTCTTTAGGCAGGTTACCCAGTAGGGCCTTTTTGTATTTGTTTAGAGACTCATCATCTTTGTCAAGCTCTTCAATCTCCTGCAGAGACTTCTTCTCTGGAGCCTTATAGGTCAAAGCTACTTCATCTTCGGGTTCAGAGTCCAAGTGTTTTATGTCGTCCTTGTCCGCCATGATGTCTGAAATAAGGACCATTAGTTTAGAGTAATTTCAGACCCCATAATAGATACAGACACCTTGTTTACAAACACCAAGTCAGCATTTAATGTAATGGAACTCCATTTAACCCAATGCTACCAAATACCTTAGACTGGCCTAGCGTAGAGAAAACTAAGGTGAAAGTGCTGAAGTAGAGGAAGAATGACAGAATGTTCCCAATTCCTATGGATACCTCTTTATCCCGTAAAGGCTTGTGGTGAGGCTGTGGGTGAGTCTTTACTGGAACTTTATTGCCAATTGATAACTATGTTGTTTGGGAACTTATTTCGATTAATAATAAAGTATTTTACTTACAATAACACATTTCCAGCAACATTTAAAAAAAAAAACACTTTATTGGGAGTTTTATTTCTTTGGATAAAAACCTCAAACAATCCACAACTTTTGAGCTCCCACCAAAAAAAAAGAGGGACTATAGAATAGAAAGAAGGGGCAGGGCGGTTTGGAAGAAATATAGGGTGCTAAACTTGGGTGGTATGCACCTCTCCAGGGGCATACCAACCATTCTCACCGGGGCTAGTGCTACAAGATGAAACAAGCATCTCCCAGCGGGTCTACGTTCAATCAGATGAGGAGACAGCGTGGCCTTGAAAGAACATCCAAGATGGCGGCCGCATCTCAGTGGGGGAAAGAGTAGCTAAAAGTAGGGAAACACAACAATGACGTTTTAAATTGTACCTCTAAATGTTTTAACTCACATAGACGTGTTTCATATAAGAAGTGAAATGACAGTAATTTATCCTTTAAAGGATAATTGTAGACAAAAGTTAAAGTTCTCTTTAACTGAAAGATTGTACCCCGCCCACTCTGACCGCGCTAGAGAGAGCAAAGAGTCTAAACAACATGGCCGCCCACTCACCGCGCTAGAGAGAGCAAAGAGTCTAAACAACATGTCCGCACCCTGACCGCGCTAGAGAGAGCAAAGAGTCTAAACAACATGGCCGCCCCCTGACCGCGCTAGAGAGAGCAAAGAGTCTAAACAACATGTCCGCCCACTGACCGCGCTAGAGAGAGCAAAGAGTCTAAACAACATGGCCGCCCACTGACCGCGCTAGAGAGAGCAAAGAGTCTAAACAACATGTCTGCCCACTGACCGCGCTAGAGAGAGCAAAGAGTCTAAACAACATGTCTGCCCACTGACCGCGCTAGAGAGAGCAAAGAGTCTAAACAACATGGCCGCCCACTGACCGCGCTAGAGAGAGCAAAGAGTCTAAACAACATGTCTGCCCACTGACCGCGCTAGAGAGAGCAAAGAGTCTAAACAACATGTCCGCCCACTGACCGCTCTAGAGAGAGCAGAGTCTAAACAACATGTCCGCCCCCTGACCGCTCTAGAGAGAGCAAAGAGTCTAAACAACATGTCCGCCCACTGACAGCGCTAGAGAGAGCAGAGTCTAAACAACATGTCCGCCCACTGACAGCGCTAGAGAGAGCAGAGTCTAAACAACATGTCTGCCCACTGACCGCGCTAGAGAGAGCAGAGTCTAAACAACATGTCTGCCCACTGACCGCGCTAGAGAGAGCAAAGAGTCTAAACAACATGGCCGCCCACTGACCGCGCTAGAGAGAGCAAAGAGTCTAAACATGTCTGCCCACTGACCGCGCTAGAGAGAGCAAAGAGTCTAAACAACATGGCCGCCCCCTGACCGCGCTAGAGAGAGCAAAGAGTCTAAACATGTCCGCCCACTGACCGCGCTAGAGAGAGCAAAGAGTCTAAACAACATGGCCGACCACTGACCGTGCTAGAGAGAGCAAAGAGTCTAAACAACATGGCCGCCTACTGACCGCACTAGAGAGAGCAAAGAGTCTAAACAACATGGCCGCCCCCTGACCGCGCTAGAGAGAGCAAAGAGTCTAAACAACATGGCCGCCCACTGACCGCGCTAGAAAGAGCAAAGAGTCTAAACAACATGTCCGCCCACTGACAGCGCTAGAGAGAGCAAAGAGTCTAAACAACATGGCCGCCCCCTGACCGCGCTAGAGAGAGCAAAGAGTCTAAACAACATGTCCTCCCCCTGATAGAGCTATACAGAGCATAGATTCTAAACATGTCCTCCCCCTGATAGAGCTATACAGAGCAAAGAGTCTAAACAACATATCCGCCCCCTGATAGAGCTATACAGAGCAAAGAGTCTAAACAACATGTCCGCCCCCTGATACAGATATACAGAGCAAAGATTCTAACCATGTCCACCCACTGATAGAGCTATACAGCGCAAATAGGGTGAATAAGTACTTTATTTGCATTCTTTTGAAGCCTATTTAAAACACTTTCAATTAAACATACTTGGTTCAAAATACCGGCTGGATGTGAAATCTAGACACAGGTGATTGTTCGTTAGAAAGTGGGCAATGGTAGAGGGTTCATCGAAAGAGTGGGGAGTAAAAATTTCCTAGAATTTAATCCAGGTGGGACGTTCGGGTTGTCATTTCTGTCAGTGGGATGGATATCTCTATCGTTTTATAGCTTGCTACGTGTTTATAAAGATGGCGCACACCGTGATAAACCCAAATACTGGCTGATCTGCGTTTTTTGGGAAATCAGTCTCTTTTTTTTTTTAAACCAACCTTGCTTTAAAAGCTTGACAAATTACTGTGGACTTCAGGAGCCAGCCTGGTTATATTTAGGAGCCAGGGAAACTTAAATTCTATGTAAAAAAAAAAAAATGTAGGAGCCAGCAGTAAGGATTTGAGGAGCCCTGGCTCCTGGGATTTGTCAAGCCCCGCTTTAAAAGGGTGACTGCCTCTGCTGCTCTGAAAATATCCTATACTGGAATCCACATTCTCTGTTTCGCTAATTAATTATAAGCATCGGTTTCAGATTCCAGCATTGTTTGAATCTTCTGTTCTTCCACAGAGAGCAGAGAAACTTAAACCTTTTCATCTCTCCTATTAATAGTTCCGGAATCCAAAGATTCACCCCCTTCCCCCCCCCCCCAATAGGAGTCTAATTCCACTTGTATTATCCTGTACAACGCAAAGTATGTACAACATGTTTTGATTTAATATAAAAAGATGTAATGCAAAATTAATGTTTCGCTGTGTAAAAAAAGGTCACAGCATAGAACTGGTTGTGTGATAGCTAACCGTGGCACTGCCAATGTTTGGAAAGTAAATTCCCTGTGATGGTTAAATCAGCCTTGAGGATGTTTGGGATCAACACATCCCATGACATGCTAACCGAGTATCATGGGATTTATAGTTCCCTAAAAATCTGAACAAGTGGCATGTGGCCTGGGAGATGGGGTATAAGTCAGAATTGGGCAGTAGGTGGCGCTAAACAGTTCCTGCAGGGGAATAAAGAACCCCGCCCCCTCGGAACATTCAGCGGAGAATCTGAGCCTCGGGGACACAAATAATGAGTCTTCAGTGAAATAAATAAATCAGTTCTGAGGCGATTAGTTATAAAATTCTGGGGCAACAGTGCAGAAAGATTTATTTGAAAACAAATAGTGGGGGGCAGTTAGAAAAACAGCTTTCGCTTAAAAATGTGATCTTTAATGTTTAGTGGCCAGAGTCATTTACTAAAAGAAGGTTAAAAAGGGCAAACAATTAACATCCCAATGACAACACCCATCTCCAACACTGATTGTATATTATATATAACATGTATTTAAAAAAAAAAAAAAAAAAAAAAAGCTAAAAGAAATTAGAAAGTAATAAAAATGGTTGAGACAATCACCCACGTTGCACACCCACAACATGCCCCATCACCCACGTTGCACACACATTAAATGCCCAATCACCCACGTTGCACACACATTAAATGCCCAATCACCCCATTACATGCCCCATCACCCACATTGCATAAACACCCATCACCCACATTGCATACACACTAAATGCCCCCCCCATTACATGCCACCATCACCCTCATTACATACCCCCACCACGTCCATTACATGCCCTCATTACCCCGATTAATTGGAAGGAGATAAAGATTGCTGAACGGAGGGGGAGGGAGCGAAAATGTTTGAAGTTCCAGAAGTGTGCTTTAACACCCTCTGGCAAAGTGCCACCCCTAGCAAAGTGCCGCCCTAGGCGAGTTTGCCTTGTGGAAGATACACTACTGCCAGTAACTACTCCTCTGTGTCTTGTGGAAGTAGGCCCTTGTTTGCCTTGTGGAAGATACACTACTGCCAGTAACTACTCCTCTGTGTCTTGTTTTTGTGAACAATGATTACAGGGTGGGACAGTTTTGCTAATGGGGTCACTGACATCCTGCACATATGCTGTGTGCATCGCAATGCATCTCTGTGGAATCCGCAGAACCTCTGAAGAAAGCCTGCAAGTTGAACATTTTCAAGTGTTGCAAAAAAAACAAAACACAAATCAGAATAAAGACCGATACAATACATGCAGCATTGTCATCTTGGAGATACCCTGAAAGCCTGGACGGTTGGGTTGGAGGGGTCTCCTCTAGAGATGGATTTGGGGGGCACTCCGCTAGTGCATCATTAGAAACTTCCTTTAATTAGCTGTTTAAATATATCAACGTCTAGAAATCCACGTGCGCTCACAGAAACATCCAATGCAAAATGGCATCTTTATTAAAACGTGAGAAGGTTGGCTTTCCCGGCATGTACAGTCCTCGGCACACTGTCAGTCCAACTGTGTCTTTAATCCAACATTAACACCAGTGCCGACTCATTAACTTTCAGAGCAGAGCCTGATTAATAGGTCTGTCAGGGAGCAGCTCTCTGAAACCTGGCTCTGAGATTTACAGAACATTAAAATGCACTCTGTATCAATGCAGGGAAGGATCTCCGAGGTTATTAATATGCTGTATATCTACATAATGGGAAGAGGAGTGGTTTCTTTTATTCTGATTACTCAGCTCTCAGAAGGGCATCTATCCTGCTGTGAACTGGACCCAGAAGCACTAGAAGAGGGTCCACCAAGGATGAAACTTTGTGTCTTCTAATTAAATGTTAATTAAGATGAAGATTCAAAAAGGTGAACTCTGTTCTTCTAGCAGGAGAAACTCACCAGGCTCTGCACCATGTATATATAGAAGATCTCAGCTGGCCATGGATAATGCAGAGTTACATCTTTACACACTGTCACTTTATAACAATACATTATACAGGGCCAACTCTGTTCTTCTAGCAGGAGAAACTCACCAGGCCCTGCACAATGTATATATAGAAGAGCTCAGCTGGCCATGGATAATACAGAGTTACATCTTTACACAATGTCACTTTATAACAATGCATTATACAGGACCAACTCTGTTCTTCTAGCAGGAGAAACTCACCAGACCCTGCACCATGTATATATAGCAGAGCTCAGCTGGCCATGGATAATGCAGAGTTACATCTTTACACAATGTCACTTTATAACAATGCATTATACAGGACCAACTCTGTTCTTCTAGCAGGAGAAACTCACCAGGCTCTGCACCATGTATATATAGAAGAGCTCAGCTGGCCATGGATAATGCAGAGTTACATCTTTACACACTGTCACTTTATAACAATGCATTATACAGGGCCAACTCTGTACTTCTAGCAGGAGAAACTCACCAGACCCTGCACAATGTATATATAGAAGAGCTCAGCTGGCCATGGATAATGCAGAGTTACATCTTTACACACTGTCACTTTATAACAATGCATTATACAGGGCCAACTCTGTTCTTCTAGCAGGAGAAACTCACCAGACCCTGCACCATGTATATATAGAAGAGCTCAGCTGGCCATGGATAATGCAGAGTTACATCTTTACACACTGTCACTTTATAATAATGCATTATACAGGGCCAACTCTGTTCTTCTAGCAGGAGAAACTCACCAGACCCTGCACCATGTATATATAGAGGAGCTCAGCTGGCCATGGATAATGCAGAGTTACATCTTTACACACTGTCACTTTATAACAATGCATTATACAGGGCCAACTCTGTTCTTCTAGCAGGAGAAACTCACCAGACCCTGCACCATGTATATATAGAAGAGCTCAGCTGGCCATGGATAATGCAGAGTTACATCTTTACACACTGTCACTTTATAACAATGCATTATACAGGACCAACTCTGTTCTTCTAGCAGGAGAAACTCACCAGACCCTGCACAATGTATATATAGAAGAGCTCAGCTGGCCATGGATAATGCAGAGTTACATCTTTACACACTGTCACTATATAACAATGCATTATACAGGACCAACTCTGTTCTTATTGCAGGAGAAACTCACCAGACCCTGCACCATGTATATATAGAAGAGCTCAGCTGGCCATGGATAATGCAGAGTTACATCTTTACACACTGTCACTTTATAACAATGCATTATACAGGGCCAACTCTGTTCTTCTAGCAGGAGAAACTCACCAGACCCTGCACCATGTATATATAGAAGAGCTCAGCTGGCCATGGATAATGCAGAGTTACATCTTTACACACTGTCACTTTATAACAATGCATTATACAGGGCCAACTCTGTTCTTCTAGCAGGAGAAACTCACCGACCCTGCACCATGTATATATAGAAGAGCTCAGCTGGCCATGGATAATGCAGAGTTACATCTTTACACACTGTCACTTTATAACAATGCATTATACAGGGCCAACTCTGTTCTTCTAGCAGGAGAAACTCACCAGACCCTGCACCATGTATATATAGAAGAGCTCAGCTGGCCATGGATAATGCAGAGTTACATCTTTACACACTGTCACTTTATAACAATACATTATACAGGACCAACTCTGTTCTTCTAGCAGGAGAAACTCACCAGGCCCTGCACCATGTATATATAGAAGAGCTCAGCTGACCATGGATAATGCAGAGTTACATCTTTACACACTGTCACTTTATAACAATGCATTATACAGGACCAACTCTGTTCTTCTAGCAGGAGAAACTCACCAGGCCCTGCACCATGTATATATAGAAGAGCTCAGCTGGCCATGGATAATGCAGAGTTACATCTTTACACACTGTCACTTTATAACAATACATTATACAGGACCAACTCTGTTCTTCTAGCAGGAGAAACTCACCAGGCCCTGCACCATGTATATATAGAAGAGCTCAGCTGGCCATGGATAATGCAGAGTTACATCTTTACACAATGTCACTTTATAACAATGCATTATACAGGACCAACTCTGTTCTTCTAGCAGGAGAAACTCACCAGGCCCTGCACCATGTATATATAGAAGAGCTCAGCTGACCATGGATAATGCAGAGTTACATCTTTACACACTGTCACTTTATAACAATGCATTATACAGGACCAACTCTGTTCTTCTAGCAGGAGAAACTCACCAGACCCTGCACCATGTACATATAGAAGAGCTCAACTGGCCATGGATAATACAGAGTTACATCTTTACACACTGTCACTTTATAACAATGCATTATACAGGGCCAACTCTGTTCTTCTAGCAGGAGAAACTCACCAGACCCTGCACCATGTATATATAGAAGAGCTCAGCTGGCCATGGATAATGCAGAGTTACATCTTTACACACTGTCACTTTATAACAATGCACCTCTGTTCTTGTAATTGCAGTTACTCTGATACAAAACAATCGATTTGTAAATTCTTTCCGATGCATTTCGCCATGAGCTTTGTTGTATCACAAATCCGTCAACACACAATCGATCCAAAAGCGATTCTCTTACCAGCAACAATGTAACAACTGTGCTGAGCGCCACTCCCTGGAAATCCAATACAAATCTGGGATTTGTGTATCTTACAATAGACAGCGGGTCAGGCGGGACTCTGTACATATCCGAGGCAAGACGGCCTGCTGATTCTAAAGAAGAGTTTGATAGCTAGACTAGAGAGAAGCTGCCGAAGAAAGATCCAGTAATAAATGAAAGGCATGTAATGAGTATATAATGGCAGTATCTGCTTCTTACTTATAGAAGTCAAACACACATTGCCACTTGGCTGGTGTAAACCCAACGCGTTTCTCCATAGGTCGACGCCCATTTTACATTCCTTGCATAATCGGTAGAGCCGATCAGGCTGCCGGCGGACGCCGACAGGAACCCTGGAACGCTCCGCCATTGAAGCCCTCTGGGGTTCCATCTTGAGACTCCCGTAGTGTCCCCTGCTTATGACATCATCTTGAAATGCAAATGACACGTTTAGCATTGAAAAGTAGTTAATTTGCATATCACGTCACAGCTGATGTCATAAACAGGGGACAGACATTTAAAAACATATTTCTCACTTATTTTACGTATTTGCTCGCAATGCTGCCAACACAACGTATAGATTATTTATCATTTTTTTTTATTACTATAATCAAGGTTGACGGATCCCATTTAAGTGCAAGTTTAGAAGAAGAAAAAAACCGCGATTCAGCATCTAACAATCCTATAAAGATCTCCGCTAATGGAGAAGAACCATCCAGAAGGAATATTCCCTCCCGTCTACCACAAAAGCAAAAAAAAAAAAAATGTAATTAAGATAAGACACCAGGCGAGAGTTTACTGCACTGCACATTAATCTATAACAAAAAAAAAAAATAAAATAAAAAACATCTGCCCTTGAGTCCAAGGAACTAGGCATTTGGATTTATAAAAATAAAAGGTTTAAAATAAAATTATTAAACTGATTTTGTTTGTGGAGTCTACAACCAATGAGGTTGATTAGCAGTAGAGCAGTTTTGGGGTTCAGGTTGACTGTGGTGTCTAAAAGAAGATTTTGTGATGGATTGTAGGCCCATGTAAGTAAGAGACATGTTGGCCACCTCCGTCAAGGCATTTTCATGAGGAAGTAGGATATAGTGTTGGGGGGGGGGGGGGGGTGTGTACCAGGTACCAGTGTGAAAAGACCTTGTATGCCTGTTCCGGTTGCGAGTTTACGTATATTGGTGATGAAGACCATTGGGTCATATATCTATGGTAATCTGTAGTGGTTGTCGGTAATAGATGTATATAAGGTCTAGAGATGACCCGGTTGCATCTTGACGTCAAGGCATCGTTGGCCACATAGCTAGTAAGGTCGGGGACAGGAGAGTCAGCGTTCCAAAAGGATGTGTATGGAGTGAACCCCAAGATAATGATGTATATGTAGGCCTGTGAATAGGACTGGGGTCACGGGTGGGTTTCGTGCAGTAAGTGTCTTGTAATATTTGGTAGAGCGCCATAAAGTGGTGGTAGCTATAGAGCGCTTTACCCAGGATTATGTGGTTATTTTATTGTGATAGGAATTAATTCATTAATTATACCTGCATTAACACCGGTGAAATTACGATAAACACATGAATTCATTACGTTCCTCTCCCCACCCACTTCAGTATATTAATTTGACCCAATCCAGTGCTGGCTAACCTTGGCACTGTAGATGTACAGATACCCCCACCCCACAATCTTTAGACGCAAGGCTGACAAATCACCATGCAATATGTAGTCCCCAAATATCGGCAGTGCCAAGGTTAGCCATCACTGGCCTAACCCAACTAACCGAGGTTGTGCTGCCATTTTACATTCTATTCCCATCAGCCCTTTGGGCGATATACATGGATATAATGCAGAGAAGCTGCGTCTCCCAAAATGGAAAACAAGAAACTTATAAAACTTGGCCAGGAACAATCACTACTCATGGGGGATGGGGGGGGGGGGATCATTTACTGGGGTCTGTCATTATATTGCTGTTCTATGGAACAGACCTTGCGAAGGACAAGAGTTTCAAACAGGTCTGTGGTGTCTCCCACTGATGACATCACCTGTGGGTTCCCATGCACGTGAACTACTTCTCAGTGGGAAATGGGCCGTTTGCATGTCAAACCACACGGCGATGTCATCAGAAGGAGACTCCACAGACCCATTTAAAAAAAAAAACAATTTTTAAATTATTATTTTTTTTTTGCATTTGCCGCATTTCTAGTTGTCTATGTTCATAGTATAAGCAATATTTAGGTTGACAGAGAGACTTTAATGCCATTCTTTGGTAATTAACAAGACCGGGATGGGTCAAAATAATTAAAATTTTAAGAAATAAATGGCATCCGAATCCGCCTTGCTCGAGTGCGCACATATATGACATAATACAGCCCACTGTGTATTCCATGTTTTGTACGGAAAGGCAAGTTCATTTTTTGTTCTTTTTTAATAGTTGGGCGCGGTGGGGCTATAGTGTAAGGAACAGTTATCATAGACACTATACAATACACATACATACATTAAACAATTAAATGTATATTATTTCCGGGGAGCCATGTAAATTATATCCAGTACCAGGGGCCCGCACTCTCCGACGGGCTCCATGCTACTGGTATGAGACACCATGTGGATGCCTTGCACAGCTCTGCCATTGTGAGAAATGCGTTGGGGACCTGGACCTCCTGTGATTCAGTAGGAGGCAAGGAGATAAGGCAAGTGTTTTAGGAAATGTTGCACACAACTGGGGCTTGACAAAATCCCAGGGGCCTGGCTCCTAAAACATCTAGCTAATTTATTGGGGAGATTATTTTACATACAAACGCCATCCAAGAACTATCTATCCGGGCTGATAAATTTAACTGTGAGCTGGCTCCTTAATCTGGGGCTGTGATTTGTATCCCTCTCCATTTAAAAGATTAAGCAAACCATGGTTGGAAAGTGACTCTACGCCGCTGCTTCTGCAGGCTGCAAATTATCCATAAAAATTGGCAACAATTCGCGACTCAACAGAATAAAAAAGGTTTTTTTTGTTTTTTGTAATTCAAATTGAATGTGGTATTTAAAAAGAACCAAGACGGCAGCTATGGCCAACCTTTGGCACTCCAGCTGCTGCGGACACCAACTCCCATGATGCTCAGCCAACCCACAAGGTGCCTTCCTGGATCAAGGTGCAGCGATACTACAGGCGTGTCTCCTGTAGTTACAGAGTGTCCGCCCGTTACATTGTACCATGACACTGACCCTCCACGGGCTGCACCCAGAAAGGAGGGGGCAATAAATAGATATAAAATATTTAATACATAAAGCGGTGTGAGGAGAGACTAAAAACTTTACAGGCTCCATCCATGCATGTGCCCAAAGCTAAATGGGGATATTAAAAACCCGCCTCCCTGCAATAAAAGACCATTTTCGAGGATTATGATTCTGACAATGAAATCAGGAAAATTTAAACCGGACAAGAAAAAAAAAAGGCTACAATTTAAGTGAAATAAATAAAATGAACAAACTGTCAACATCTTGTTCATACCTCTGGCCACGCAAGGGTTAAAATGCCTAGTGCGAGTTCATACCTCTGGCCTCGCAAGGGTTAAAATGCCTAGTGCCAGATCACACCTCAGGGGTTTTTTTTTTTGGCAAGCAGAATAATTCAGGTTAGAGCACTGGGTCTTTACAGACACTAGATAAGCTTTCAGATCACATTTCTGCTACTGGAACACCCTGAATTCACCCAGCATGGGGAATAGGAGCAAAAAAAATAAATAAAAAATAGAATAAACCCCCCAAAAAAGTTTCCAGGGGCTTCCAGTGAATATTGAAAAAATATATCTTTTTTTTAAATCTCTTTACTCCCTGGCCAGAAATATTCGGGTTTAATTTAGGAAACAGGTTTTTGGTTTTTTTTCCTACTCATTTTTGGGGTGCAAAGAAGAGGAAACAGTACATACGAATTATACATATACATGTTTCAAAAAAAAAAAAAGTCTCATGTTCCTTGAAACTAGAACACTACAGAAATATTAAAACATTTATATAAATTAAAAAAAAAAAAAACAAGTATTATTCTTATCCATGAAATCCCAATCTAGCATCCCATGCTTTCTGAGCTGTGCAACACCTCGATAAGGTGTTGCACAGCTCAGATATATCAAGGAAAAAGCATTAGCTCACCTCTGTAACACACACTTAGCCACATAAGTTCTAAAAGCTGGCCACCGAATTCGCAGACGTCCAAGCCAATCATTGCAGACTTGCTTCCAAACATAGTCCAAGTGTCCAAAAAAAAAAAAAATAAATAAATAAAAGGCAAAAAAAAAAAAAAAATTATATCAAAATAAATGTAAAAAAAATGAACAATTAACTGATGCCACAAGTAAGTACTGAATGACTAGTAAGCGCCACTCCTGTGTGAGATGTAAAGTGCCATCAAGAAAGACAGACTACCCAGATCTCCCCAACAGATCTTCCTTCTGAGCCAAAACCTGAAGAGCAAACTGCAGACTGGAAGATGTAATGGGAAGATGGGATACGTGACTGTAGACACTATTGATTTGCTGGTTGTGACTCTCCCTCCCAGCGCACACACACATACATGCATCCACCACACACTCCTCCCTCTCTGCTCCGAGTTCCTGCAATGATCTCATCCTTTTGGTTTTGCAGCACACCCAGGGATATACACAGTGCTGCTGATGCAGAGACAGTTTGGAGGTAGGGAGTGCAGCTGCTGCCCAATACCTGGCTGAAAAGCTCTCCGGGGGGGGGGTGCGCGCCCAGGATTGGTCGTAATTGGCGTACGGTTACAAAGCAAAAAGGAATTTTAAAAAAATGATAAAAATAAAATGATACTGCACCGACACGCCCCAAAATCCTCGCCCTGTAACATTCAGTGACGAAAAAAAAAAAGCAATTTATTGGCCGGAAGAAGAAGTCAAACTAATGACCGAAGTGTTGACAAAGCGGCGATTGGTCTAGTATAGAGACGACTTGGCGTCACCACTGGCCGATCCCAATCCATGGCCGACTCCTACAGAAGGTTTTAGACAGATCGGCAACTTGAGAGAGAGAGAGAAAAAAAAAAAAGGGTTTCCCCAATTCCCCAGATATTTCCCTGGTTCAGGTGCAGTCGATGGGCACAATCCCCTCGATTTTTTCAATAACAATAGATTTGACAATTATAAAACGGGTCACAAACAAGTCGTTTTATTAGTTTCGGCCCCCCTCTTTAATGAATGGTTGTGTTTGGCATTAACATAATGTACCTGTAGATCCCCTGAAGGCAAAAATTCATATATTTAACCCCTTTAAAAATAGATCACAGGAGTTCGCATTAGATCGGACCCCCAGTCACTCAAATGGTTAAAAAGACACCAAAATTAGTATAATTTTTTTCTAAGATGATGCACTATTGATGAATCTTATCCCCTCTCCCCCTGCTTCTACAAGCTGTTTTGTGACATCACAGGCTGGGATTTTGGAGGGGTGTCCTCGGTGCCTCTGATCTGGCTGTGAGCGTGTTCTATGCGATGAGAGGCTGGAGTGGGCTGCCTCCGCACAGAGGGATGACATCATTGCACCAGACTATGGATGATCAGCATGCTGCTCACTACACACACACACACACACACACACACACACACACACAGTGCATGCCCAGTGCAGCAAAGCCATCTTCATTACAGAGGATAGCAGCCCGGCAAGGGCTTTAATAAGACTGCATCCTCATGCTATAAAACTAGAGATTAATTTCAAATATTAGACAAAAAATAAAATTAAAATGAATATCTATTCCAGCTCCAGAGGGAGTGACTGTAAAAATCCAGTTCAAATACATTTTTAAGCCACACAAACAAAATCCTTATTTGTGTCTTGGTTTTGCTGCTTGTTGGAATTGCAAGGGTTCATGCCTGCACACCCCACCAAAGTATTACCCACCAAACACCCCTTGCAGGATAACAATGCCCCTGACATATTCTGCAGTGAATTCAATGTACAGAGCAGCTTTAGATACAAATGCTCTTTTTAGCTACTTCTATAATGGATCTAGCCCCCCCCCCCCAGGCTGCTCTCTAACCGGACTGAAGATGCACAACTTTTCACATTTTGTTTCTATCCCCTTGTCTTGTTTGTCTTTCAATTTCTGTACTTTGTCAGTATGTCTGTCTTGCCTGCCTATGTATGATGATAACAGGTGGGCTGATAGAGATGCAACGTGGGCAGATTAAAGTGTTTGCCCCCCAAACAATACTAGCACCACATTAATAATTTCATGCATCAGAGCTAATGAAAAATGTAACTTAAAATTACCCTGTAAAGATAGGACCACTTTTATTGTGGAGACGACCATTTTAGAAATGCATCACATGCTCTCCTGAGACGGTTACAAGAAAGTGACCAATCAGAAAGTAGAATGTCTAGCGAAGAGGACTGCTCCCAGCGTTGAATTGTGCAAAAGTATTGAATGATGCAATTTTCCCCCTGAGCCCAGAATAAAACAAACACAAACCAAAAGAGAATAATATATTCTACAAAATGCTTCACTATCCTTGTAACCACATAGAGTAGTTTATGTTGAAAAGAGACTTGCCTCCATCAAGTTCAACCATTTTCCTATCCCTTGGTTACCGCTACTGATCCAAAAGAAGACAAATCCCCCTTATTTCAGCAATTTGGAATTCTGAAATGGGGAAAATCTTTATTTCTCCTTGGATCAACAAGCACTAAATAAATATAACTGTCTATACTAACATGGATAGCCCTCTATGCTCCGACTCATTAGAAAGGTATCCAGGGCCCTTCTAAAGGCATCTAATGTATTTGCTAGCACCAACCCTTCAGGCCGTGAATTCCCTATCTTATTTCGATTTCTTTTATAAGAAGCCAGCTAATTCTGCCACACTGTGGTCTGCTAGAAAATAAAGATGGATGCCCTCAATAACCTTATCCTTCTCTGTGTGCACTCGTGCAGATCTGATGACTGCATCCTCATATATACATATAAATAATAAATGAAGATCTGGAGTGTATTTTTAGTTTAGACTTTAATTGCATTTGAATAGATCAACTAATTGTACATGTTCTTTATCATGACTGCAATACAGATGCACAAATTCCACGTATCTGATTCAAATGCCTTGTTAAAACAGGGATTATATATACAGTTTTAAATATATTCAACTATATGTATAAAAATTCTCACATTTGCTCTTTGTATTCTTTTGGATTTTACATCAAAAATAAAAAAAAAATAAAAAAAAACATAAAATTAAATATTAACACATTTTGGGAGATATTTATTAATGGTACTCCATCAACCTAAACACGGCCTATACCTTGACTGTAAAGAATTAAAAATAAATAAATAAATATAAATTTATACATTTGTGCTGGCAAAATTGCAGCAAATACAAAAAATAAGAGAAATCTAGGTTTTAAATGTGTCTGTGGAGTCTGCTGCTTATGACATCACCTGTTACATGATATGCAAATTAGCGTATTTTTAATGGGAATTGTGCAATTTGAATATCAAGCTACAGGTGATGTCATCAGCATGAGACTTCACAGACATTTAAAAAAAAAATAAAAAAAATAAACATTTATCTCCTAATTAATGCATTTGCTTGCAATTCTGCTAAATGTATGGATACTTTTTAAAAATATATATATTTTTTGTTATTATCTACATTCACAGTATATAAGTCATGTTTCGGTGATACAGTCTCTTTAAGGTTAATTTGGGGGCAATGGTTTCCACAGGGATTTTTTTTCTTTAAATAGAACAAATCCCACCCCAGAACCGACCTTTAGAAATCACCTCCCAATGTACTGGTAATTGGTTTTGTACAAACCAGCATGCCCTATTGCACCAACTGTATCCTTATCCAATCCTCTTCTCCCACCAGTAGAGTTGAGCGGACACCTGGATGTTCGGGTTCGGCAGAACTTCGAAAAAATGTCCGGGTCCGTCCTCGAACTTGACCCCGAACCCCATTGAAGTCAATGGGGACACGAACTTTTGGCCACTAAAATGCCTCTAAAAAAAGTCCTGGAAAGGGCTAGAGGGCTGCAAAATGAAGTAAAATGTGGATAAGAGTGTCCCCATTCATACGAATAGGTCAATAGACTTTCGGTTTATGGAATACATGTAATGCTATTGGCTTTCTATAAACCGAAATAGAGTCCCCATTCATACGAATAGGTCAATTGACATATTCGTATGAATGGGGACTCTATTTCGATTTATAGAAAGCCCATAGCATTACATACAATGTAATTGCCGAACCCCAACCCGTACAGTGAAATGTCCGTGTTCGGGTCCAGGGTCCAAAAACCGTAATGTTTGGGTTCGCTCAACACTACCCACCAGCAGTACCACCGACCACATCTCACAACCTCTGTTTAGCCATGTTCAGAAACTCTGCATATTGGAGTTTCTGCAGGACCATAGTTGCCAATAGCCCCGAATTTTTACAGGACTGTACCATTAAATGTGCACAGGCAGCATTACCTTTACAACAGTGCACAAAGGTCAGACACATATATACTCTAAACAAACATCTATACCAGGTACCCTGTCGCCTAATGCAATGCTACTTAACTCTGCTGTCCTGGGACACAGAAAGTTAGCCACTATGGAGAATTAGAAGCAGCTCTTATACACAGGTGGCTGATGAAAGAAAATAAAGTGTTTGGCTCCTGCAGAGTTTAGGCCTCTCTTGTTATTGCAAAACTTTTGCTGTTTTGTTTTTATATTTGTCTACTCAGGTTCCCAAATATTTGTAATTATAATTTTAACCTTTCTGTATCATTTGGCAACATTAGACCGCCCCAGATAAGCAGGATTATTTTTTTTAATTAATTCACGAATTAAGTTGGCAAGAATTTATAACGGCTGTTGCAAAACTTTGACCCATGGCCAAAGCAATTACAGAGAGCAGAGGGAATAGATACGATGTAAGCAGGCAGAAAATAGTCTACATCTGCTGGGCTGTAACAAAGAAGCAAAAACAAAAGTAAACCTCAAATAATATGCAGATTTAAAATATTGATCACACTTCCTGTATAATAACAACATTTTTTTTTAGAGTGTTCACTTTTACTACCTCCACTGTAAGACTGTTGCAGGTACCTACTACTCAAACATTTACTTTCTCCAAATCTTATTATAAATGTTCTTGATTTTTAATACCTGTACTGCAAGGTTTATTTCAGATATGATCATATTTAAGTTTTGTAGATTTTTGTTCAGGGGAAGAGGCCGAAAGTCAAACCATTACTAATATTAGAGAATCTTTTTTAATTCCTTTGGAAAGAGAGCACGAAAATAAAAAACTATTAGATTCTGGCTACTTATTTAATCTTTTATTCTACAAACAAACACAAAACTGTATAACCTGAACCCTTGTAGCCAAAACAGACTAGATATAGTGTAGCTCCCGGCTGGGTATTTGTATATACACACAGACATTATAAAAAAAAAAAAAGACACTGGCAGGAAGTAGCATGTGATAAAAATGTGACATACATTTAAACAAAAACAAAAAAAAAAAAAAAGACACATTGGGCTTCAGATATTTAAACCATCCCTCTTCACCAAAGTTACAAAAGGGCTTATATTAACATGTCTTTTATTGAACTACAAATTGTCAAAACATTGGCTGGACAGGGAGAGGGAGGAAAGGGATTTTGGTTGCAGAGCTTACACTCTGTATGGGAATGCACAACTCTATGAGAATTGGTAATCCTATAGAACAAATGTAATCTCTATCAGCCAGAGTACACATTATAACAAATTGGTGGCCAAATTTAAAATATGAACAACATTTTCACTTTAAAAAAAAAAAAATCCCAGCAGAAGAATGGGAGGATCTTACTTGTTAAATATTATCACATTTATTTTTTTTTAAATGTCCTTTAGGAGATAATTGGATGAGAATTTTGCCGGCAACATCAAGAGAGAAATCTGTACAGAAAAAGTTCAAATATTTTGTGTGTATAATATTAGAGAGACTTTTAAATGTTTAAGATTCTCCGGGTCTAGCGCCTGTATATACAGGGTTATCCAGCAGTGACTTATACTGGATTTATCAGTCAGGAAACGTTTAAACTATTCCAGATTAATAGGATGACTAGTGGAGCCCAATATACACACATTTATACTCCAAATATCTCTCTCTCTCTGCATTAAAACTATAGAAAGATCACTTATGAAGTCCAGGAAATTTGTAGAACTTTGTATTATTCTCTATATTCACAGTAAAAACAATGTTTAGGGGATACAGTCCCTTTAACCCCTTCGCGACCTTATGACGAGTTAACTCGTCATGCAGTCTAGCCGGCGGTGCGCTCCGTGTGCACCGCCAGCCAGTCTGCAACGGTACCAGGACTAAGCCTCGCACCCGAGGCAAAGCTCCTGGACCCGATTGGTGGATTTCCGGGCATGTGATCGCGGTGATTGAGTGATCGCTGCGATAACATGCAAATTAGATGCAAAGTCAGTGTGTTCACTAGTTGTGTAGCTTATTATTGGGAAAATAATGGGGAAAAACTTTTTTTTCCTCAAAAATGTCCTCTTTTATATGTCTTTTTTAATACTAAAATGTAAATCATTTTTATGTATAGGGTATCAAAAGAAAGCTCTAACTGTCCTTTAAAAAAACAACATATAACTTGTATGGGTACGTTAAATGAGAGAGAGGAAAATTATGTTTCAAAAACCGCGTATTAAAAATTGAAAAAAACGCTCTGGTCCTTCGCCCAGGAAAATCTCTGGTCCTTAAAGGGTTAAAACATCATCCTCTATAAATAAAAAAATAAATTAAAAAAAAAACATTAAAATGTTGAGGTTTCCTTGCTGATTTTTTTTGGGTATACTTTTAGTTTCGGGGGAGTTTATAAATTGTATCACACTTGCTACTTCCTGTTTTATTGCACATTAACTTCCTGCTAGGAAGAATGTGTGTTTGAAGGAACCGTATCCCCCACACCAGCCTGTAACTTGCAATTCAAAAACGTCTAAACAAAATTATATGCCAAACACTAACATTAAAATATTAAAAACAATGCATGTTCCCTCGTAAGTCCTCCTACAGAGATTTGTTTTCTATCCTGTACCTGGTCTTTACACCTCCGACCCCTCTTCCTTGTTCAACTTCTTAAAGGAGAGGTTTGTTGGTGGAATTCCTAAGGACGTATAAAAATGAGCTACTTCCGCAAACGCTTGTGCAATGCAGTAAAAATATATATATAAAATATGTAAAAAAAAAAAAAAAAAAAAGGACCCAATTGTTTCCTCGTTTTGTCTGTGACAGGTATAGCTAGGAGTGGCAGTGATACTTTGAGAGTTCCTGGTGTAGTAGATCAAGAAATGCACAAAGCTTAAATCTGTCTCCTCTACCACAGTCTACGCCAGACATAAATTACTCCTCCTGTATGTGAGATCACTAAACTAGTTTACGGAATTCAGGATCCGCTATATGACCCGGGGCTATATGTATACAGCTAGATTATAAAAACCACACAGGGCTAAACTAAGATTGGGCTCCTGTACAGGGGAACCCTCGTCTCATACCTCAAACACCCGGCACGTTTCAAATCTGTAGCTCTCCACTGCACATCTCTTGGCGTAGTTTGCCTGTACATAGGGGTGGTCAAACTACATTCCAAAAATAAAAGAGACAAGATTTTTTTTATTTTTTATTTTTTTAACTGAAAGGAGGGTGGGCTGAGAAATCTTAAAATTAGCCCTTAGTTTGTTTACAGGGGTAGGCACGAACACTGTTCATTGTGGGAATTTATTGGGGTCTGTGATGGTGTACTTGGAGCGTCACAAACCTTGCCACAAAAAAAACAAAAAACAGTTGTCCTTATACGAAAATTTGGCTTCGGCGGGCCACTGTGGGGAATAGTTCACAGAGCTAAAAACCCCCATTTTCAGATAAGGTTAAGCAATGGCATTCAGCATGGTAACGAATTAGAACAAAGCTTAAGTCTTCATCTATTAATATACAGAAATAAATCGCATTGACAAAAGGAGCAACCAACCAACGCATTTCATACCTGTGTCAATACAAAAGGCATTTCTGGGACAACTAAGTGTACAGGAGAAATAGAATTAAAAAAAAGCTGTCCCTCACATCTCACCTTTTGTCACATCATCCCTAATGTGCTTCACATAACAACATGTGTTATACAGGACACCAAAATGAGAGTACCATTATGGAGAGCAGGTTTTCAAGATACAGCCACCCCCATGTAAAAAAAAATGTAAAAAAATGGTAGAGAAGAATTTTAATAATAGGGGAAGAATTTTATTTTAAACCTGTGGCTCCCAGGAGTGAAAAACAATGATTCCCCAATACATAGGGGTGAGTAATTACTAGCAGGGCAGTAAAAGCCCCCAATTTCCCAATCTAGATCTCTGCTCCAGTAAGGAGGATCTGGCAGAGAAAATAAAGGGGGTTATTTGACCCCCAAACCAGCTGAAAAAGAAAAATCAGATTTGGGCCGATTCGTATAAGACAAACCGGGGCTTGACAAATATATGTAGCCTTTAGGAGCCAGACAGACCACTCATTCCAGGAGCCAGACAGACCACTCATTCCAGGAGCCAGACAGACCACTCATTCCAGGAGCCAGACAGACCACTCATTCCAGGAGCCAGACAGACCACTCATTCCAGGAGCCAGACAGACCACTCATTCCAGGAGCCAGCCTGGTTAAATTTTAGGAGCCAGGGAAATGGCCCGTTCATTCTCTGTAAAAACAAACAAATATAAGGAGCCACTGATTTTGACAGATCCTGCAGTAATGGAGAGGATGGTTATTTGTGTATTACACTGGCTGCAGCTCACAGAGATGAGGGGGGAGAAGAGAAATTTGGATGGGGCACGACCACACACAGAGACCCTTAAACTAAACACTACAAGGTTATTATGAAAGCAATGTCATTTTCCATATTATACAGAAGCTGAGGGCACGCCAGTAAAAAAAGATAAACCAATATAACATGTGTGCAGTCACATAACACGTTACATATGGGGATTGGTAGAGACAGCGGAATAAGATCACTAGAAGCCAATGAGCTCCGAGGACAAAGGAAGATCACTCTCTGACTACAAAATAATGCAACCTGTTGGCCCAGA
>CM069860.1:6419458-6459458 GCA_036172795.1 Pelodytes ibericus | reverse complement strand
ATGTTGTGGTTAGGACTGTACCAAATAGTCTATATTCTGCTTTTGGGTTTTTACGCCCAAGGTGCATAATCTTGCACTTGTCCACATTAAATGTCAGTTGCCACTGCTCTGACCATTTTTCTAGTTTAGCTAAATCATGTGCCATTTGGCTTATCCCTCCATGAATATCAACCCAGCTGCAAATCTTTGTATCATCAGCAAAAAGACATACTTTGCCAACAAGACCTTCTGCAATATCGCTAATAAAAATATTAAAAAGAATGGGTCCAAGTACAGATCCCTGAGGTACCCCACCAGTAACAAGACCTTCTGCAATATCACTAATAACAATATTATAGAGAATGGGTCCAAGTACAGACCCCTGAGGTACCCCACTAGTAACAAGACCTTCTGCAATATCACTAATAACAATATTATAGAGAATGGGTCCAAGTACAGACCCCTGAGGTACCCCACTAGTAACAAGACCTTCTGCAATATCACTAATAACAATATTATAGAGAATGGGTCCAAGTACAGACCCCTGAGGTACCCCACTAGTAACAAGACCTTCTGCAATATCACTAATAACAATATTATAGAGAATGGGTCCAAGTACAGATCCCTGAGGTACCCCACTAGTAACAAGACCTCCTGCAATATCACTAATAACAATATTATAGAGAATGGGTCCAAGTACAGATCCCTGAGGTACCCCACTAGTAACAAGACCTTCTGCAATATCACTAATAACAATATTATAGAGAATGGGTCCAAGTACAGATCCCTGAGGTACCCCACTAGTAACAAGACCTTCTGCAATATCACTAATAACAATATTATAGAGAATGGGTCCAAGTACAGATCCCTGAGGTACCCCACTAGTAACAAGACCTTCTGCAATATCACTAATAACAATATTATAGAGAATGGGTCCAAGTACAGACCCCTGAGGTACCCCACTAGTAACAAGACCTTCTGCAATATCACTAATAACAATATTATAGAGAATGGGTCCAAGTACGGACCCCTGAGGTACCCCACTAGTAACAAGACCTTCTGCAATATCACTAATAACAATATTATAGAGAATGGGTCCAAGTACAGACCCCTGAGGTACCCCACTAGTAACAAGACCTTCTGCAATATCGCTAATAACAATATTATAGAGAATGGGTCCAAGTACAGATCCCTGAGGTACCCCACTAGTAACAAGACCTTCTGCAATATCGCTAATAACAATATTATAGAGAATGGGTCCAAGTACAGACCCCTGAGGTACCCTACTAGTAACAAGACCTTCTGCAATATCACTAATAACAATATTATAGAGAATGGGTCCAAGTACAGACCCCTGAGGTACCCCACTAGTAACAAGACCTTCTGCAATATCACTAATAACAATATTATAGAGAATGGGTCCAAGTACAGACCCCTGAGGTACCCCACTAGTAACAAGACCTTCTGCAATATCACTAATAACAATATTATAGAGAATGGGTCCAAGTACAGATCCCTGAGGTACCCCACTATTAACAAGACCTTCTACAATATCACTAATAACAATATTATAGAGAATGGGTCCAAGTACAGACCCCTGAGGTACCCCACTAGTAACAAGACCTTCTGCAATATCACTAATAACAATATTATAGAGAATGGGTCCAAGTACAGATCCCTGAGGTACCCCACTAGTAACAAGACCTTCTGCAATATCGCTAATAACAATATTATAGAGAATGGGTCCAAGTACAGACCCCTGAGGTACCTCACTAGTAACAAGACCTTCTGCAATATCACTAATAATAATATTATAGAGAATGGGTCCAAGTACGGACCCCTGAGGTACCCCACTAGTAACAAGACCTTCTGCAATATCACTAATAACAATATTAAAGAGAATGGGTCCAAGTACAGATCCCTGAGGTACCCCACTAGTAACAAGACCTTCTGCAATATCACTAATAACAATATTATAGAGAATGGGTCCAAGTACAGACCCCTGAGGTACCCCACTAGTAACAAGACCTTCTGCAATATCACTAATAACAATATTATAGAGAATGGGTCCAAGTACAGATCCCTGAGGTACCCCACTAGTAACAAGACCTTCTGCAATATCACTAATAACAATATTATAGAGAATGGGTCCAAGTACAGACCCCTGAGGTACCCCACTAGTAACAAGACCTTCTGCAATATCACTAATAACAATATTATAGAGAATGGGCCCAAGTACAGCTCCCTGAGGTACCCCACTAGTAACAAGACCTTCTGCAATATCACTAATAACAATATTATAGAGAATGGGTCCAAGTACAGATCCCTGAGGTACCCCACTAGTAACAAGACCTTGCATCGAATATACCCCAATAGTAAATAGAGTGTTTTTTTCTTTTTTGGGAGGGAGGGTAGAGAGGTTAAGCCTGCCTGTACCAATTGTCAGCACCCTCACTGATCTTATCACTGACATCCTCTAGAAATGCGACATTTACTGAATAGGCAGATTACGTAGGATTAGATCTCGCCAGTCTGCTTGGTGCATTATGGGAGTGTCTATGTGTAACCATTATTGGGGGGTTGTCTCTTGTATCTGCCCTCCACCCCTGTTCCTGTAGATTGTAAGCTTGCAGGCGAGACCCTCCCTCCATAATCTCTCGTCTTGTAATAAACTCTGTGTAATATGTTGGTACTATATAAATATTTAATAATAATAATAATAATAATATTGAGTTATAATTTGTTTCAGTTGAGAACACAACGCACTGTGAATTCGCTAACCTGAGAGATCTTCTGATCAGGTGAGATCTTACTCTGGGTGGTCCGGGACTCTTAATACAAACAGGGGAAGATGGTCAGCCCCCAATGTAAATTAATGCACAGGAGTTTCAGGGCTGGCCTTAATGGCCACTGGATATGATGTCATATACCTGCACCGTTGTTCAATTGAGGCACAGGATTTTGGAGTGCTGACTGCGTCCCATTCCTAGCAGCTCCGATATACATTTTCTGTGTGTATTTTTTGTTTATTCAAACTCAATATGGTACATAGGCTGGATATCTGTTCATGATTACAAAAATACTACAGTACCAATTATAACCAGAGAGAGGCAGCATGGCACACAGAAAGGCAAGTAGCAAGGATGCAGTACCATTGCTTGCCAGAGAGGCAGCATTGCACACAAAAAGGGCAAGCGGCAGAGATGCAGTACCATTGCTTGCCAGAGAGGCAGCATTGCACACAGAAAGGCAAGCGGCAGAGATGCAGTACCATTGCTTGCCAGAGAGGCAGCATTGCACACAGAAAGGCAAGCGGCAGAGATGCAGTACCATTGCTTGCCAGAGAGGCAGCATTTTGGCTCAGACAGGGAGCCTCTCTATTGGACTGTACTAGTTTACTGATGGTGTTGGTTTGAGTTGCATTATGAGCACTGTTTTCCTCTCCCCACAGGTCCAACCTGCAGGATCTGAAAGATATCACCCACAACATTCACTACGAGAGCTACCGGGTCAGCCGACTGAATGAGAAGATGCAGTGCAGCCCGTCTTACGGCAAAGATCCCTCCATCTTGTGAGCCTCGTCCAACGAGCTCGTTCAAGGACGTTTTCACTTGCCTCCTTTAATGGACATACAGACCAACCCAGTGCCAGTCTATTTCCCAGCTGAGCCAACCCAGTGCCAGTCTATTTCCCAGCTGAGCCAACCCAGTGCCAGTCTAGCAGACCCACCAATTATACTGCCAGTCTGCTCTGCAGACGACTCCAAATTACTGCCAGGCAGCCCCACAAACATGCGCCGTGGCTGCCAGTCTACACATTACCCGCCAGCCCCGTACTGCCAGTCTGCCTACAGACGTATTCACTCGCTTCCAGCCTGCCCGCAGACCTGTAATGTAATGTCGGTCTGCCCTACATACCACACGACCAAGAGTGGTGTCAGAGTGCTCTGCAAGTGAACCAAATAAATTTCCCAAATATTTCCGACAAAATCCCCCCAGTAGCCCTTCTGCCCAGTAATTGGGAACTCAATTTGTCTTCCCCTTTAATGTAATCCAATCGGCTTAGTTGCGGTCAATGTATGAAGGACTGCTCACTGCTTTCCATAGTGTTTGGCCCACATTTAAAAGACCCCAATTAGTACCAGATTAACCTCAAACCATCCGCCCCCAAGGAAGAAACCAATGAGATTACTAAATGTTCTTCCAGCTGGTCCAAGACCACCTCGTTGGCCATCCCAGCCATTGGAGCGTTGCCCAAAGTCTTGCCACCCTTCGCCCAATAAATCCAAAAGTCTTATGGGTATACGATCCATCAGTAATGTAGAATCCATCTAGACTGGAGTTAAACAGGCTGACGATTGGTTAATCAATATCCACAACCCAATCATTGCACGGCACGGCCTTACTTACCAATTACCAGCTCAACAAACCATTTAATCAGTACAGTCCTTCTAGCTACCTACTCAGTCTCACAGACCGTCCAGTCAACTTTGCCAAATAATTATAGATATATATATCCAATCTGCCAAGGCTTCAAGACGACGGCGGGGATGATATGGGTGGATTTGTTTTTTTTTTTTTGCTTTTTGTTTTAAATTTTTATCTTATTTTAATATTTTCTTAAAATTTAATTGTAAATGTTTTTACATAAAGAATGTAATCCATTCCCCTGGTTAGATTAAAGCCAGGGGTTGGTCGAAAAATCTAGGAGGATAAGAAGTATGGATTGACGGTGACAGACTTCCGTTTTTTTAATGTGATTCTTCTCCCCAAAGGAAATTTCCCTGAGGATTGGAGGAAAAAGAGGAAAAGTGCATTTATATATAATGTTAAGTCACAGATATTTTCAAATATTTTTAACAATGTATTTACGATGAGACACTCTCACATTCTCTATGGTTTTATGTATAGCTGTATCAGATCCAGAATTTATCGGCTTTCAAAGAATTTTTTTTTTTTGTATGTTTGTATCTTTTTTTTTTGTTCCAATGTCTGGGATTTCCATAAATAAACATTATTTCAGACCTATCCGGACAGTTTTCATTTTAGACAACTTGAAAATATATTTGCTTTTTATTTTATTTATATATATATATATATATATTTATGTGTTGACGTTTCTAATATTTACTGATAATCGAAGGATTTGCCAACAATATGACCCAGATTATTGTTTTTTATTACCAACTCATTGGGAATATTCACTAAAAGGTTAGTTGAGGTGAGAGGGGCCATCTATACCTTGTGCTGGAATAATCCTGGTGGATGTGGTTGTGGGGGGGGGGGGGGGAGCTAGTTAGTGACTAAGTGACTAGCCCCCATTCTATCCACACTTGGGGAATGTGGGGCCGATGTGGTCTAAGGCTGGATTTTGGCTCTTTCAATGCCAAAGATTAGGTAATTTTTAGATAATGTCGAATGCCTTGGAGTTGGCTTTACATTTGTAATTTATTCTCTGTGTATGCCTTAGTTGGCAATTCTAATAACACCGTTTTTTTTCCCTCTACATTCACAGTATAGACAATGCCATCTTTAAATCATCTCTGTGTTTCTTCTATGTGGTTTTTCCTATATTTAAGATCTTGCCGTGTTGCCTGGTTACGGGTTACTAGATGACTGGGGATCTGTGTAACTAAGTATGACAGTGTTTCTAAGTGACTGTTTCTTGAATTCATAGGGTTTGATACATCAAGAGGGTAATTGAGAAGGGAGTCTCAAACTCAAGGCCAAAGTAGCAGACTTGGAAAAATCTCTGTTGCTTTGGCCTGAAGTTCACAATTCCCTTCTCAATTCATATAGCTTTAACGGGGGACGAACATGTTTGGAATGTTGGTTGAGATGAAGGGAAATCTGAACCAAGATTCTAAACAAGATGGCCGCCCCCCTGATCGAGAGCTACATGGAGCAATGAGGGATAGATAAGGTTTTCTATTTACAATGTGGTCTATATTTTCAAAAGTGAGAGCGTTATTCCATCACTGTCCCCCTCAAGAGCCCACCTTATCGACCACCTAAGGTGTCGGGATATTGAACACAGTGCAGAGTTTGTGATTCGTCAGGTATATTACTGAACGAGTCCAATTAGGTTGTACTTAGGGGGTAAGGGTCCCAGTGCACCTCTTAGTGAGCGGCTTTCCAGATTTCTGTATATTGGAACTTATGGAGCATTCTCATTTCCTAGCTTAACATGGAAGCTTGGAGGACCATACAGCTTTTATTGTGATTAAATAATAAATAAACGCCGAACTTTACAACCCAAACATGTATAATTCAGCAAATGTCTCCCCGATGTGCAGCTACTGGCCAACATCCCACCTTCTCCCGAGGGTGTAGATCAAACAGACGGGGAACGAACGGGTAGCTGAAATGCCTGAGATATATTAATTCAATAAGCTTACTGCCCTCGCACACTGAACCCGCTCTCGGAAAGCAGAGAGTGCACCCGGGGGGACCCCAGTCTAATATCTGCACGCCTCCTACCAGCTAGAGGCACTTAAAAGTAAATTAAAGAGACACTTGAAGAGGTGGAATCTACAAATTCCAAACTTGAAATATGGGCAACTGGGGATTAGAGTTAGAAAACCTTTATTTCGATAGGCAAACGGGAAGCAGCCAACGAGAGGCGGGGTCTCTGACCAGTTGATCTCCCATTGGCGGCCCAGTGTTCTAATTTAGAACACTAGCTCCCAAAGCGCGTTCTATCGTCAAGGTTCCGTTATCCCGTTGGGAACCGATGATGTGCCACGGAAAAAATGTGGCCGTGTCATTATAGGCGGCGTAGGGACTATGTACGCCGAAACTGGATGGTGTGTGCAAAGCTTGTACTCGCCCAGTGCGTCCCCATGTGCTGTGGGAGGTTACCGTCACCATTTTGGAGGGCAGATGTATGCTCGTACGTCTGTTCCGGTGGCTGTTTTTGGGGAGGCAGATTAAATCTTTAGGTTAAAAATAGCTTTTCGATGACCTACTTGGTGGCAATTTTGACAGCCCATACAACTTAAATGTACATGCCTACCTATCCCTGGCCCCACATATAATAATAACAACCTTTCTATATTCTATATAATATATATCTTCCCACCCCCAGCGATGGGGGTTGACCAAATCAAATGCCCCCAGATCTCATAATAAAAATACTTGCCCCTTCGTTCCGGAGGCATTTGGCCTCATATAAATTAGATATCCCCCCTCTTGGGTCCGACGGCTGACAATATGCCCCCCGACCCTATATAATATTGTAATTACCCGAAGTGAAGTAAGAAGTACAATAATATCATTTGGAAAATAGAAAACAATGAAATAACTTAAAACTTTGTCGACAGTACAAAAGGATCTACTCAATAGAGACCGGCCTGGCCAGAAATGGGGCCAGATTTGGTAAAAGTAGCCGAATTCATTGGTTATTTGGATCACTGAAGTGGTCCGGGAACTCGGAGCTCTGATCCCTTACATTATTTTCAGTAAGTGTGGTAATAATGATGGAAGTTTACCAGAAGCATAAACCTATGGAGATTAAAAAGCAGACCGCAACATTTCCACCCTGACTGGTGTCTTTCTGGGCTCCTTCAATGTTCTATTTATTTGTTGCACTTCTCGGTTAATAATTGTACACCCCCTATTTAGCTTCTCTTCGACTTCTCTTCTCTTCGACTTCAAATTACCGTATATATTTTTATATATATATATATATATATATATATATATATATATATATATATATATATATATATATATATTATTATTATTTTTTTGACCATCAGATGGCAGGTGTGAGCTGGAATTACTGCCCCAGTAATTTCAAAGAGTGAAAAATAGGAAGAGAAGACGGGCGCAGTAGAAGGCCAGAATAAACCAATGCAACATGTAGCACCAAAGCCTAGGGGCCTCTTACAATATAACATGTAGCCCTGGCACCATCCACTCCAAAAACATGACCAAAGACACCACAATTTTATTAATAGTTTTATCTATCGTCTCCTAACATGCTCATTCTTGCATCTCCTCGTGGCCTTCAGATAAAAAAAAAAAATGTGCTTCCGACCCTTAAAAAGCTGATGCCAAGTGTATGTACGTAATAGAACACTTAATAGGGTTAGACGCTAACATCTCATACGGTCTACTGCATACCTTCACAATAAAGAGAGTTTAATCTGCAGTAAATGTGTTACCAATTGGCTAGAAAGTCACTGAAAATGGTCCAGTAATGCCCCTCTCCCTAGTCACTCCCACAAACATGCCCATTTGAAATGTTGGCAGGTATGCAAAAAAAAAAAAGATCGATAAATCAAACTTTACTCCACAAACCCTTGTGAAAGCGACTCTCTTACGTCGGGTAGATGGGGCCAGAGGAGTCAAAAAATGTTTAAATTATTAATGGTGCATATTCCATGCTACGATAAGCTCCGGAATAAATAATCTCTCCTTTTCCGGCATTATTTTTGCATGTTGTACGGATTCTGCTCTAATAATAATCATACGTTACCTAGGAGTTTGGAGAGCTTCTGGCGATGACTGAATCTCTTGTGGTTGTTATTTGGGATCTGACTCCAGTCTGACGAACTCATCTAACTGGCTCCTCTCTAATGGCGCCAGTGAGTGGGAGCCATCTCCTAGGACGAGATTAGAAACCTTCCGCACTTTTACCGTCTCCGACTCCCGTGATTTGCTTATAAGAATCTTAAATGGTTTTGGAGAGATGTTTACCTAATACACACTATACACAAATTAGATAATGTGATTAATTAACTTGTCCTATCCTGCAGGGATCAAGGGAAAAAAGGTAAATTATTAGGACTTGTGACTAAGTGAAATGCGTTGGGCATTTATTCAGATTCCTTCACCTGACATTTTTGTTTATGTTTGTATTGATTTTATAATAGATTTTTTTTTATGTAAGACATATCTCTTTTGCCTGGTTAATTATTTTGGGTAAACCTTTCAGGTATAAGGCTATCCTAGATATAAGATAAGGCCAGGGACTAATGAAAGTATTACATTACTGAGAGGGTAGTGGATGTATGGAATAGTCTTCCAGTAGAAGTAGTAGAGGTTAATACAGTGAAGGAGTTTAAGCATGCATGGGATAGGTATAAGGCTATCCTAGATATAAGATAAGGCCAGGGGCTAATGAAAGTATTACTTTACTGAGAGGGTAGTGGATGTATGGAATAGTCTTCCAGTAGAAGTGGTAGAGGTTAATACAGTGAAGGAGTTTAAGCATGCATGGGATAGGTATAAGGCTATCCTAGATATAAGATAAGGCCAGGGACTAATGAAAGTATTACATTACTGAGAGGGTAGTGGATGTATGGAATAGTCTTCCAGTAGAAGTGGTAGAGGTTAATACAGTGAAGGAGTTTAAGCATGCGTGGGATAGGTATAAGGCTATCCTAGATATAAGATAAGGCCAGGGACTAATGAAAGTATTACTTTACTGAGAGGGTAGTGGATGCATGGAATAGTCTTCCAGTAGAAGTGGTAGAGGTTAATACAGTGATGGAGTTTAAGCATGCATGGGATAGGTGTAAGGCTATCCTAGATATAAGATAAGGCCAGGGACTAATGAAAGTATTACTTTACTGAGAGGGTAGTGGATGTATGGAATAGTCTTCCAGTAGAAGTGGTTAATACAGTGAAGGAGTTTAAGCATGCATGGGATAGGTATAAGGCTATCCTAGATATAAGATAAGGCCAGGGACTAATGAAAGTATTACTTTACTGAGAGGGTAGTGGATGCATGGAATAGTCTTCCAGTAGAAGTGGTAGAGGTTAATACAGTGAAGGAGTTTAAGCATGCATGGGATAGGTATAAGGCTATCCTAGATATAAGATAAGGCCAGGGACTAATGAAAGTATTACTTTACTGAGAGGGTAGTGGATGCATGGAATAGTCTTCCAGTAGAAGTGGTAGAGGTTAATACAGTGAAGGAGTTTAAGCATGCATGGGATAGGTATAAGGCTATCCTAGATATAAGATAAGGTCAGGGACTAATGAAAGTATTACTGTACTGAGAGGGTAGTGGATGTATGGAATAGTCTTCCAGTAGAAGTAGTAGAGGTTAATACAGTGAAGGAGTTTAAGCATGCATGGGATAGGTATAAGGCTATCCTAGATATAAGATAAGGCCAGGGGCTAATGAAAGTATTACTTTACTGAGAGGGTAGTGGATGTATGGAATAGTCTTCCAGTAGAAGTGGTAGAGGTTAATACAGTGAAGGAGTTTAAGCATGCATGGGATAGGTATAAGGCTATCCTAGATATAAGATAAGGCCAGGGACTAATGAAAGTATTACATTACTGAGAGGGTAGTGGATGTATGGAATAGTCTTCCAGTAGAAGTGGTAGAGGTTAATACAGTGAAGGAGTTTAAGCATGCGTGGGATAGGTATAAGGCTATCCTAGATATAAGATAAGGCCAGGGACTAATGAAAGTATTACTTTACTGAGAGGGTAGTGGATGCATGGAATAGTCTTCCAGTAGAAGTGGTAGAGGTTAATACAGTGATGGAGTTTAAGCATGCATGGGATAGGTGTAAGGCTATCCTAGATATAAGATAAGGCCAGGGACTAATGAAAGTATTACTTTACTGAGAGGGTAGTGGATGTATGGAATAGTCTTCCAGTAGAAGTGGTTAATACAGTGAAGGAGTTTAAGCATGCATGGGATAGGTATAAGGCTATCCTAGATATAAGATAAGGCCAGGGACTAATGAAAGTATTACTTTACTGAGAGGGTAGTGGATGCATGGAATAGTCTTCCAGTAGAAGTGGTAGAGGTTAATACAGTGAAGGAGTTTAAGCATGCATGGGATAGGTATAAGGCTATCCTAGATATAAGATAAGGCCAGGGACTAATGAAAGTATTACTTTACTGAGAGGGTAGTGGATGCATGGAATAGTCTTCCAGTAGAAGTGGTAGAGGTTAATACAGTGAAGGAGTTTAAGCATGCGTGGGATAGGTATAAGGTTATCCTAGATATAGGATAAGGCCAGGGACTAATGAAAGTATTACTTTACTGAGAGGGTAGTGGATGTATGGAATAGTCTTCCAGTAGAAGTGGTAGAGGTTATACAGTGAAGGAGTTTAAGCATGCATGGGATAGGTATAAGTCTATCCTAGATATAAGATAAGGCCAGGGACTAATGAAAGTATTACATTACTGAGAGGGTAGTGGATGTATGGAATAGTCTTCCAGTAGAAGTGGTAGAGGTTAATACAGTGAAGGAGTTTAAGCATGCGTGGGATAGGTATAAGGCTATCCTAGATATAAGATAAGGCCAGGGACTAATTAAAGTATTACTTTACTGAGAGGGTAGTGGATGCATGGAATAGTCTTCCAGTAGAAGTGGTAGAGGTTAATACAGTGAAGGAGTTTAAGCATGCATGGGATAGGTATAAGGCTATCCTAGATATAAGATAAGGCCAGGGACTAATGGAAGTATTACTTTACTGAGAGGGTAGTGGATGCATGGAATAGTCTTCTAGTAGAAGTGGTAGAGGTTAATACAGTGAAGGAGTTTAAGCATGCATGGGATAGGTATAAGGCTATCCTAGATATAAGATAAGGCCAGGGACTAATGGAAGTATTACTTTACTGAGAGGGTAGTGGATGCATGGAATAGTCTTCTAGTAGAAGTGGTAGAGGTTAATACAGTGAAGGATTTTAAGCATGCATGGGATAGGTATAAGGCTATCCCAGATATAAGATAAGGCCAGGGACTAATGAAAGTATTACTTTACTGAGAGGGTAGTGGATGTATGGAATAGTCTTCCAGTAGAAGTGGTAGAGGTTATACAGTGAAGGAGTTTAAGCATGCGTGGGATAGGTATAAGGCTATCCTAGATATAAGATAAGGCCAGGGACTAATTAAAGTATTACTTTACTGAGAGGGTAGTGGATGCATGGAATAGTCTTCCAGTAGAAGTGGTAGAGGTTAATACAGTGAAGGAGTTTAAGCATGCATGGGATAGGTATAAGGCTATCCTAGATATAAGATAAGGCCAGGGACTAATGGAAGTATTACTTTACTGAGAGGGTAGTGGATGCATGGAATAGTCTTCTAGTAGAAGTGGTAGAGGTTAATACAGTGAAGGATTTTAAGCATGCATGGGATAGGTATAAGGCTATCCCAGATATAAGATAAGGCCAGGGACTAATGAAAGTATTACTTTACTGAGAGGGTAGTGGATGTATGGAATAGTCTTCCAGTAGAAGTGGTAGAGGTTATACAGTGAAGGAGTTTAAGCATGCATGGGATAGGTATAAGGCTATCCTAGATATAAGATAAGGCCAGGGACTAATGAAAGTATTACATTACTGAGAGGGTAGTGGATGTATGGAATAGTCTTCCAGTAGAAGTGGTAGAGGTTAATACAGTGAAGGAGTTTAAGCATGCGTGGGATAGGTATAAGGCTATCCTAGATATAAGATTAGGCCAGGGACTAATGAAAGTATTACTTTACTGAGAGGGTAGTGGATGTATGGAATAGTCTTCCAGTAGAAGTGGTAGAGGTTAATACAGTGAAGGATTTTAAGCATGCATGGGATAGGTATAAGGCTATCCCAGATATAAGATAAGGCCCGGGACTAATGAAAGTATTACTTTACTGAGAGGGTAGTGGATGTATGGAATAGTCTTCCAGTAGAAGTGGTAGAGGTTATACAGTGAAGGAGTTTAAGCATGCATGGGATAGGTATAAGGCTATCCTAGATATAAGATAAGGCCAGGGACTAATGAAAGTATTACATTACTGAGAGGGTAGTGGATGAATGGAATAGTCTTCCAGTAGAAGTGGTAGAGGTTAATTCAGTGAAGGAGTTTAAGCATGCGTGGGATAGGTATAAGGCTATCCTAGATATAAGATAAGGCCAGGGACTAATGAAAGTATTACTTTACTGAGAGGGTAGTGGATGTATGGAATAGTCTTCCAGTAGAAGTGGTAGAGTTTAATACAGTGAAGGAGTTTAAGCATGCGTGGGATAGGTATAAGGCTATCCTAGATATAAGATAAGGCCAGGGACTAATGAAAGTATTACATTACTGAGAGGGTAGTGGATGCATGGAATAGTCTTCCAGTAGAAGTGGTAGAGGTTAATACAGTGAAGGAGTTTAAGCATGCATGGGATAGGTATAAGGCTATCCTAGATATAAGATAAGGCCAGGGACTAATGAAAGTATTACTTTACTGAGAGGGTAGTGGATGTATGGAATAGTCTTCCAGTAGAAGTGGTAGAGGTTAATACAGTGAAGGAGTTTAAGGTATAGGTATAGTGGGATAGGTATAAGGCTATCCTAGATATAAGATAGGCATGTACACAACAATAAAATCTTTCCCCCACCATCTCAAGTCCTGAAAAACCATGAGAACATTATGTATATACAGATGGGAACTTTGGTTCCCATAATGGGAACTTTTTCTAAAATTACATGTAATTTTAGAAAAAGTTCCCATTTCACTTAACTTTTCAGAAAAAGAAGTTGAACACTGTTATAAAGTTGGTTATCATGTTGGACACAGGAAGGTTTAATATCCAGGGGGGGGGGGGGGGGTGATCCAGATTAACGTGTAAGTGAGAGAGAAATCTCTATATCGCCTTCCTGATAAAATAGGGGGCAGGTATCATCGACTAATCCTTTAAAAACGAAACATTATCCCCTCCCCCTGTGTATTTTACATGTATAATTAGGAGATTTGTTTTAGCCTCTCATTACTAAAGGGACACAGCACATTGGTCTTGAGAGCTTGCAATCTAATGACGGGTATCATCGTGTCAGCTCCACTTGCTTCCTGTCTAAGCTTTTACTCCCCTTTTATCTGTAGCCCCTGCGGACTTATTTACACAGACCCCCGGCTACTTCTTGGCTTAGTGTTTCAATTTGAACTAGAGTGGCTTCATCCCCCCACCCCTGTGGCTCACCTTTCCCGTCCCCCCTCCCAACACATCCCAAATCACAGGGGGCAGGGACAGAGGGGGGGTAGAGACGGCGAAGGGGACCGAGCGTAGAAAAGATGTGTGAAGTAGTGAAGTACCAGTTTGCACAGACAAAGGCACGAAGTGATCGGCACACCCACAGATATATATATATATATATACCGCACGGGAGATAGTGAGACACGCGGCAAGAAGGTGGGACGCTAAGAAAAAAACACAGAGAAGCAGCTCGTAAAGAAAGAAAGAGAGCGAGAGAGGCGCCAGGGCAGGAAGACAGCGCGGTACACCCAGTCACAGTCTTATTTAAATATAACAGTGGCTTCCTAGCAGCGAGCAGGGAGAGGAGGGGTGGCTGCAGACATAACCAAGGCAACGGCATAAAGATAGATAGCAGGGGAAAAAAAGAAGGAAAAAGAGAGAGAGAAGAAGAGAAGGAGCCCACCTCACACATGTAAGGAGAGAGCAGAGACAGGTGAAATCCAGGGAGCAGAGTGCACAGGTAAGTGATACAGGAGCCACCTCCAGACCACACCCTGCCTCATCCTGCACTATCATCATCATTATCATCATCATCATCATTAATATTATTATCATACACAGAAAGAGAGGGCTGGAAACTGGCAGAGAGAGACAGAGACTGACAAAGGGAAAGACTGACTAAAAGAGAGAGAGAGAGACAGCAAGACTTACAGAGAGACAGGCAGAGACTGGCTGAGAGACAGAGACTGACAGAGAGAGACTGACTGACAGAGAGAGAGAGAGACAGAGACTGACAAAGGGAAAGGCTGACTAAAAGAGAGAGAGAGAGACAGCAAGACTTACAGAGAGACAGGCAGAGACTGTCTGAGAGACAGAGACTGACAGAGAGAGAGACAGTCATCAGAGACTGGCTGAAAGAGACTGGCTGTAAGAGAGACTGTCAGAGAGAGACTGACTGACAGAGAGAGAGAGACAGCAAGACTTACAGAGAGACAGGCAGAGACTGGCTGAGAGACAGAGACTGACAGAGAGAGAGACAGTCATCAGAGACTGGCTGAAAGAGACTGGCTGTAAGAGAGACTGTCAGAGAGAGACTGACTGACAGAGAGAGAGAGACAGAGACTGACAGAGAGAGAGACAGTCATCAGAGACTGGCTGAAAGAGATTGACAGAGAGAGACTGACTGACAGAGAGAGAGACAGAGACTGACAAAGGGAAAGACTGACTAAAAGAGAGAGAGAGAGACAGCAAGACTTACAGAGAGACAGGCAGAGACTGGCTGAGAGACAGAGACTGACAGAGAGAGAGACAGTCATCAGAGACTGGCTGTAAGAGATTGTCAGAGAGAGACTGACTGACAGAGAGAGAGAGACAGAGACTGACAGAGAGAGAGACTGACTAAAAGAGAGAGAGAGAGAGACAGCAAGACTTACAGAGAGACAGGCAGAGACTGGCTGAGAGACAGAGACTGACAGAGAGAGAGACAGTCATCAGAGACTGGCTGAAAGAGACTGGCTGTAAGAGAGACTGTCAGAGAGAGACTGACTGACAGAGAGAGAGAGACAGAGACTGACAAAGGGAAAGACTGACTAAAAGAGAGAGAGAGAGACAGCAAGACTTACAGAGAGACAGGCAGAGACTGGCTGAGAGACAGAGACTGACAGAGAGAGACTGACTGACAGAGAGAGAGAGAGACAGAGACTGACAAAGGGAAAGACTGACTAAAAGAGAGAGAGAGAGACAGCAAGACTTACAGAGAGACAGGCAGAGACTGGCTGAGAGACAGAGACTGACAGAGAGAGAGACAGTCATCAGAGACTGGCTGAAAGAGACTGGCTGTAAGAGAGACTGTCAGAGAGAGACTGACTGACAGAGAGAGAGACAGAGACTGACAAAGGGAAAGACTGACTAAAAGAGAGAGAGAGAGACAGCAAGACTTACAGAGAGACAGGCAGAGACTGGCTGAGAGACAGAGACTGACAGAGAGAGAGACAGTCATCAGAGACTGGCTGAAAGAGACTGGCTGTAAGAGAGACTGTCAGAGAGAGAGAGACAGAGACTGACAGAGAGAGAGAGACTGACTAAAAGAGAGAGAGAGAGAGAGAGAGAGAGAGAGAGACAGGAAGACTTCCAGAGAGACAGGCAGAGACTGGCTGAGAGACAGAGGCTGACAGAGAGAGAGAGAGACAGTCATCAGAGACTGGCTGAAAGAGACTGTCAGAGAGAGAGATATAGAGAGAGGGAGACAGACAGAGAGAAAGAGAGATACTGATTGAAAGAGAGAAACAGATAGAGAGGAACAGCCACAGAGAGACGATAAGAGACAGAGAGAGAAACTGATAGAGACAGAGATAGACTGAAAGACAGAGAGAGAGAGAGAAAGAGAGAGAGAGAGAGAGAGACTGAAAGAGAGAGAGAGACTGAAAGAGAGAGAGAGAGAGACTGAAAGAGAGAGACAGAGAGAGAGACTGAAAGAGACAGAGAGAGAGAGAGACTGAAAGAGACAGAGAGAGAGAGAGAGAGAGACTGGCTCAGAGAGAGTGTGAGACAGACTGAGACTAAGACTGACAGAGAAATAAAAACACAAACACAGTGACAAAAGAGACAGACACCCACAGAGACAGACACATCAAGAGACACACAGAAACAGACAGACACACACACAGAGATACACACACAGAGACAGGGACACACAGAGATAGAGATACGCACAGAGACAGAAATAGATAGACACACACAAACAGAGAGAAAGAAACACAGACAATTGGAAGGAGAAAGACTGATAGAGACAGACAGATAGCATGACAGACAGAATGTCAGAGAGAGACAGCTGGAGTGAGAGACAGAGCGGGAAATAGAGAATAAGAGAGAGAAATGGAGAGACAGCCAACGTGTCTGAGAGACACACATAATGATAGAGACAGAGAGGGGGATAGAGAGCTGGAGAGACGGCCAGCATGGCAGAGAGACACACAGAATGATAGAGACAGAGAGGGGGATAGAGAGCTGGAGAGACGGCACGTGTCTGAGAGACACACATAATGATAGAGACAGAGAGGGGGATAGAGAGCTGGAGAGACGGCCAGCATGGCAGAGAGACACACAGAATGATAGAGACAGAGAGGGGGATAGAGAGCTGGAGAGACGGCCAACGTGTCTGAGAGACACACAGAATGATAGAGACAGAGAGGGGGATAGAGAGCTGGAGAGACGGCCAGCATGGCAGAGAGACACACAGAATGATAGAGACAGAGAGGGGGATAGAGAGCTGGAGAGACGGCCAGCATGGCAGAGAGACACACAGAATGATAGAGACAGAGAGGGGGATAGAGAGCTGGAGAGACGGCCAGCATGGCAGAGAGACACACAGAATGATAGAGACAGAGAGGGGGATAGAGAGCTGGAGAGACGGCCAGCATGGCAGAGAGACACACAGAATGATAGAGACAGAGAGGGGGATAGAGAGCTGGAGAGACGGCCAGCATGGCAGAGAGACACACAGAATGATAGAGACAGAGAGGGGGATAGAGAGCTGGAGAGACGGCCAGCATGGCAGAGAGACACACAGAATGATAGAGACAGAGAGGGGGATAGAGAGCTGGAGAGACGGCCAGCATGGCAGAGAGACACACAGAATGATAGAGACAGAGAGGGGGATAGAGAGCTGGAGAGACGGCCAGCATGGCAGAGAGACACACAGAATGATAGAGACAGAGAGGGGGATAGAGAGCTGGAGAGACGGCCAGCATGGCAGAGAGACACACAGAATGATAGAGACAGAGAGGGGGATAGAGAGCTGGAGAGACGGCCAGCATGGCAGAGAGACACACAGAATGATAGAGACAGAGAGGGGGATAGAGAGCTGGAGAGACGGCACGTGTCTGAGAGACACACAGAATGATAGAGACAGAGAGGGGGATAGAGAGCTGGAGAGACGGCCAGCATGGCAGAGAGACACACAGAATGATAGAGACAGAGAGGGGGATAGAGAGCTGGAGAGACGGCCAGCATGGCAGAGAGACACACAGAATGATAGAGACAGACAGAATTATATGGAGAGAGAGCAAAAGGCAGTGAGAGATGCAGAGACAGTGACTAGGAAACAGACAGAATGACAGATAAAAAGAGACCGGGATTGAATGGTTGATACACACACACAACAAAATAACACAGCAAACACACACACAGTGCACACACACACACCAAACACACACACACAGCAAACACACACACAGTGTGCACACAAACACCAAACACACACACACAGTGTGCACACGCACAGCAAACACACACACCAAACACACACACCAAACACACACACACAGTGTGCACACACACAGCAAACACACACACAGTGTGCACACACACAGCAAACACACACACAGCAAACATCCAGCAAACACACACAATGCACACACAGACATTGTACACACACAGATGGAATTGAACAAACCCAACAACTGCCTGTTTTTTACAAGAAGTACAAGTTATTTATAACACACATCACTGCGTTCCATACAGTACACATTCACAAACTGTGCAGGGCACACAGACACATTCATACACTGTGAAGGACACGCAGACACATTCACACACTGTGCAGGACACACATTACACATTCAAAGTAAAACAAGAAATACACTGCGCCAAAATGTGATAGTAATAGCAGCAACTAAATCAACCAGTGTTCCACTCCTGGTTCGGTACAATAAATAACAAAAATGGTGAAAAAGTGCGCTTAAACCAACACTTAAATACAACAAAAAAAAGGGGATTACCCTTAATATGGTAGCAATCCTCTTGGTGAATACATGGAGGGAAAAGACAAAACAATGATAATATAGTGTAGTATTTCGGTGCAAAACCAGGGAATGTGAAAAAGTGAAAATACACTCACATATCCCTGAGCAGTATACTGCTCAGTATATCAAGCCTCATGGGGGCCCACGTAGGGTAGATGTTCCACACGTATCCCAGAAGATGAGAGAGCAGAGGAGAGACGTTAGTGGGGGTATAAAATTTATTGTAGAAAAAATATAAAAGATCTTACATTAAAAGTAAATAGGATCCAACAGGAACATGTAAAATACAATCAGTCCCAATGTCCTCAGATAGTCCCAGCAGGTCTCCTCCTCTCCACAACGCGTTTCGCCCAGTAAGAATGGGCTTTTTCACTTATACTACACTATATTATCATTGTTTTGTCTTTTCCCTCCATGTATTCACCAAGAGGATTGCTACCATATTAAGGGTAATCCCCTTTTTTTTGTTGTATTTAAGTGTTGGTTTAAGCGCACTTTTTCACCATTTTTGTACATTACACATTCACACACTGTGCAGGACACACAGACATTCACACACAGTGCAGGACACGCAGACACATTCACACACTGTGCAGGGCACACAGACACATTCACACACTGTGCAGGACACACATTACACATTCACACACTGTGCAGGGCACACAGACACATTCACACACTGTGCAGGGCACACAGACACATTCACACACAGTGCAGGGCACACAGACACATTCACACACAGTGCAGGGCACACAGACACATTCACACACTGTGCAGGGCACACATTACACATTCACACATAGTGCAGGGCACACAGACACATTCACACACTGTGCAGGGCACACAGACACATTCACACACTGTGCAGGGCACACATTACACATTCACACACTGTGCAGGGCACACAGACACATTCACACACTGTGCAGAGCACACAGACACATTCACACACTGTGCAGGGCACACAGACACATTCACACACAGTGCAGGACACACAGACACATTCAAACACTGTGCAGGGCACGCAGACACATTCACACACAGTGCAGGACACACATTACACATTCACACACTGTGCAGGGCACACAGACACATTCACACACAGTGCAGGGCACTAAGACACATTCACACACTGTGCAGGGCACACAGACAGATTCACACACTGTGCAGGGCACACAGACATTCACACACAGTGCAGGACACACAGACACATTCACACACTGTGCAGGGCACACAGACATTCACACACAGTGCAGGACACACAGACACATTCACACACTGTGCAGTACACACATTACACATTCACACACTGTGCAGGGCACACATTACACATTCACACACTGTGCAGGACACACAGACACATTCACACACAGTGCAGGGCACACATTACACATTCACACACTGTGCAGGGCACACAGACACATTCACACACTATGCAGGGCACACAGACACATTCACACACAGTGCAGGGCACACATTACACATTCACACACTGTGCAGGGCACACAGACACATTCAAACACTGTGCAGGGCACACAGACACATTCACACACTGTGCAGGGCACACAGACACATTCACACACTGTGCAGGGCACACAGACACATTCACACACTGTGCAGGGCACACAGACACATTCACACACTGTGCAGGGCACACATTACACATTCACACACTGTGCAGGGCACACAGAAACATTCACACACAGTGCAGGACACACATTACACATTCACACACTGTGCAGGGCACACAGACACATTCACACACTGTGCAGGGCACACAGAAACATTCACACACAGTGCAGGACACACAGACACATTCACACACTGTGCAGGACACACATTACACATTCACACACTGTGCAGGGCACACAGAAACATTCACACACAGTGCAGGACACACATTACACATTCACACACTGTGCAGGGCACACAGACACATTCACACACTGTGCAGGACACACATTACACATTCACACACTGTGCAGGGCACACAGACACATTCACACACTGTGCAGGACACACATTACACATTCACACACTGTGCAGGACACACAGACACATTCACACACTGTGCAGGGCACACATTACACATTCACACACAGTGCAGGGCACACAGACACATTCACACAGTGTGCAGGACACACATTACACATTCACACACTGTGCAGGACACACAGACACATTCACACACTGTGCAGGGCACACATTACACATTCACACACAGTGCAGGGCACACAGACACATTCACACACTGTGCAGTACACACTTTACACATTCACACACTGTGCAAGGCACACAGACACATTCACACACTGTGCAGTACACACTTTACACATTCACACACTGTGCAAGGCACACAGACACATTCACACACAGGTATAATGACCGCAACAGATTGAGTGACAGTGCGACTGTGCGCTAGCGCTGTCATTCAACCTCCCAAAACCCGCACACACACACACAAACACACACACACACACACCCCTTTACTCCCGGCGTCCAAATTTCCCCTGACCATTAAACTTTTCACTTGTTGCCCTAAAATAGAAACATAAATGGGGGAGGGAAATAACTCTAGAGTCTCTTTCAATCAGCAATTTTCAATGACTACTGAAAATATCCAGTTTGTTCTATATGTTAATTACTAAAAAGAAATATATAACTAGCAGGGGCCAATTAAATCCAATCGCAGCCAATCCCGCTATCGAATAATTGGAGTAAAACATATATATCACAAGATCAAGTTAATTAGCTGTCAGCCTAAAATTATTCATTGCTTTAAAACAAAATCTATTTAATTAGCAAAAGGTGGATCAGTATAATAATGAGGCTCACTCTGGAGAGAGGCAGCAAAGAGGTTTTTTAGAAAATTCCCATTTTTCTAGAAATATATAGACCAAAGAATATATATATATATATATATATATATATATATATATATATATATATATATATATATATATATATATATATATATATATATACCTTTTAAAGGGAAGTACAGTGCTGACTGATGTACCAGAATTTATTTTTATTTTTAATGAACCTGTCAGACCTCCCTACAGTTCAAATGGTCAGAGAGGGACACTGTCATTTTCAGGGGAGGGGCTGTAGGTGTGGCTAGGGGCGGGGGATTTTTTAGCTAACTTTCTTTCGCGTTAAGAGCTATTTATTCAATTTGTTGAGCTATTTAGAGTAAGAATAATAATGCATGGTATTTACAATAATAATAATAATATTAATGCATTTTAAATATACTATATGATGAGTTTTACTGCTGTGATACATTTTAGACATGTTATTCACGAAGACAGAGAAATTAACCATACATATAATACATCAATTAAAATACAGGCTAAATCTGGAATTGTACCATTTAAATAAAAAACAATATTTGTATGTGATAATTAATGTTTAATGCCCTATACATGGGTTTGTATGCTGGTTCTTTTTTTAGGCAACAATTATTTAAAATCTATGTTCCTTGTTGCATTATTCTTGGGCACAGTGGTTTTTTTTTTTTTTTGCATCATTCTACATCTCCCAGCAATGGCCAAAGAGGGACACTTTTATTGCTGTGAGCGGCAAAAGGTGTGGCTGTAGGCAGGGCAATGGTAGAAATGTTTTGGATTGACTTGATGGGCAGTTGATAACGATGTACGGAAGTTGGAAAAAGAGGGACGGGGGATTTGGGTGCAAAATAGGGTTGGCAGCTTTTCTTCAGAAAAATACCGGCCTCGGTACTGTCTCCATAGACTTAACATTGGCCTGCCGGTAAAATACCGGCCAGGTGGCAACCCTAGTGCAAAATAAGGACTGTCCCTCCTTAATAGGAGAGGTATGTCATGCTTTTGCACAGTGGAATTCTGGGAGAAGTCAGAGAAGCTGAGGATAATCCCGGGTTCTGATTGGCTGGGTTTTGTTTTGCCTCTCAAGAAGGTGTGAGTTCCAAGATGGCGGCCCCCGTACAAAGAGCAGGCCTGGCTTCGAATGGCAATTACAGCGACATTTGCATGCTCTTGGTTGGATGAAAATAATAAAGGGCCAATCTGACCAGGAGAAAAATTACACTTTAAATAAAAATATTTTTAAAAATGAATTAATTCGTTAATTTTTGTTTTTGGCAATACTTCGCTTTAAAAGTTAGTGAGATCTTCTACTGGGGATCCCCCTGACCAATCAAAGGCAATACAAAGTTGCCAGCAGTCTTGAATTTCCCAGAACAGTCCTGTTTTTTTTTTTTTTTTTTTTTGCCAGACATACACCGTCTAAACTAGGAGCATTGAGCTCCAGACACACGTTATCTGTACGGGGGAAGCTGGAGCTCAATCTCTCGAGGTTATGTTAACGTCACAAGGCTCCGCCCCTTTACAGCGCGGTAGAGGCGCCAATTACAGAAAGCTGTCAAGTATTGTCCGGACATTTGTCGGGGTCGAGGATTGGATAAAGGCAGTGGCATGGGCAGTATTTATTTATTTATTGGGGGGGGGGGGGGGGGGAAAGGTACGAAAGAAAAATCCATATATAAAATGTCTCTGCAGACCGTGAAGCGCTAGTTATTTTTCCGATTGCGCTATCCATTTCAGCCTGTTATAATTAGCACGAGGTCAGGCGGCGGCGATGGGAGAGCAGAACTTTTTCTTGTTGTTGTTGTTGCCATCTCTTGCATTTACCATTAATCGTATGCGTTCAAAACCCCTTTGGCACCACGGGTGTTAATTAGGGCGCCGGGGACGAAAACATTGTAAGTCGTGATTTTTTTTTTTCTCGTGGCGGGCAGAGGGGGTGGGGGGGGGATGTAGTCCGAGAGGAATTAATTTAGCTTTAATTCAAAAATGATTGCGGGGTAATATATGCCCTGTCATTAAATAAAATCACCAGGACGCCGCGAGTGGACGTGTCACCGCGGTAATGGATTCTCCCTTCTCAAAGGGGCGCCTGAACGAGAATGATCTATAGTGTGTCAATTAAGAGAAGAGTGTGTTTTAAGGCGTCTTGTGCTTATGACATCACAGTGTGGCTTGATATGCAAATGACGCATTTCCCATAGGAATGTATTCATCTGTGGCGTAAGCCACAGATGATGTCATAAGCAGGAGATGCCCCAGACACGGATACATTTTTAAAAAATGTCTTAATCTGTGCGTTTACATGCAATTCTGCTCACACAGCGGATAGATCGTCTTTGATATATAAAAAAAAAAAAATTATTCTCTATATTCACAGTATAGAGGGGACGATGTCCCTTTAATTAAAGGTTTGGCGATGGAGTGCTAAACTCCAAAATGGAACTACTTCCCAGTGCCTTCTCTAAGGCGTCGGTGTACTATGACCCCTGCCATGATAGTTACAGGGTCCCCCATCAACCCATACGTTGTTTATCCTCTGAATGTAGTTTATAAACAATGCTCTGTATAGAGCATTGTATAGATTTTTATCAATTCACAGTAGAAGCATGTGTTGAATGTGACATGGCCCCTTTAAGCCTGTGGAACTGGCATAGAAAGGGGAGGAGTCAGGTAATGTCTGGCATCAAACAATAGCAAACAAGCACCCTGATTTTGATTATTGCAATGATTCCAAATAAAACATGGGTGAGGTTTTTGTGACCCTTAAATTTTAAAATGGTGCAGAAGTTTTACTGATTTTATGTATATTTTGTTTACTTCTCTTTGTTAAGTCCTAAACCCATATAATCACATCACTTATTGCTCTAATAATCTCCTGTCTTAGTAAATACTATTCCCTAACAGGACTCAGGGGAGAAGCTTTCTCTGATCTCTGGTTTGAGTAAAGTATATAATTTGTTACCCCATCAGAGGATTAGTGTGTACATAAACTAATTACACATGCTCTTTTCTCTTAGACAGTGGTCCATAGGAGCATCATCTCCCATAATCCAACACTCCGACCGCACAGCGGGCCACCTCCAGCATGTTGGTGAAGGAATATCGAATTTGCATGCCCCTCACCACAGAGGAGGTAAGAGTCAGTGTGACATACAGCCATCAACTGGAAGGATTTTATCTTTCCATTGAGAGGGGTTATTGTATGCAGTGTTTCAGTGCCAGAAACTGTCGGGAATTGTGCCAGTCGGTGTCTTTTTGTAACAAATAACATTTCTTTTCACTGCTGGCAGATTATAAATATAATATTGCAGAGTTCCAATTAAAGTTTGCCAGTGTATCACATTCCCATCAAATCACTTGCCAAAATGCCCTATTTACCCAAATCACTTGCCATTGTATCATATTCCCCCAAATCACTTGCCAGTGAATCATATTCCCATCAAATCACTTGCCAAAATGCCCTATTTACCCAAATCACTTGCCATTGTATCATATTCCTTAAAATCACTTGCCATTATTTCATATTCCCCAAATCACTTGCCATTGTTTCATATTCCCCAAATCACTTGCCATTGTATCATATTCCCTCAAATCACTTGCCATTGTTTCATTTCCCTCAAATCACTTGCCATTGTTTCATATTCCCCCAAATCACTTGCCATTGTATCATATTCCCTCAAATCACTTGCCATTGTTTCATATTCCCTCAAATCACTTGCCATTGTTTCATTTCCCTCAAATCACTTGCCATTGTTTCATATTCCCCCAAATCACTTGCCATTGTTTCATATTACCATTAAATCACTTGCCATTGTTTCATATTACCATTAAATCACTTGCCATTGTTTCATATTCCCCCAAATCACTTGCCACTGTTTCATATTACCATTAAATCACTTGCAATTGTTTCATATTCCCCCAAATCACTTGCCATTGTTTCATATTACCATTAAATCACTTGCCATTGTTTCATATTACCATTAAATCACTTGCCATTGTTTTATATTATCATTAAATCACTTGCCATTGCTTCATATTCCCCCAAATAACTTGCCATTGTTTCATATTACCATTAAATCACTTGCCATTGTTTCATATTACCATTAAATCACTTGCCATTGTTTCATATTATCATTAAATCACTTGCCATTGTTTTATATTATCATTAAATCACTTGCCATTGCTTCATATTCCCCCAAATAACTTGCCATTGTTTCATATTACCATTAAATCACTTGCCATTGTTTCATATTACCATTAAATCCCTTGCCATTGTTTCATATTACCATTAAATCCCTTGAGATAGTACAAAGTCTAAAAATTCAAGTCCATCCCTGGTGGATTGGGGGAAAATGCTTGTTGAAAAAATTATCCATGCTGCGTCCCCCCATGCCCCCATAAAGTGCTTCCATTAATCATGAGACTGCCTCTGATTTGGGTGACATTCTCTGGCATGGTTAATGCTTTAAGTCCAAAGGGAAATTGATAATGGTGATGTAAGATTGAGCAGACAATGGCTCCTTGTTCTGGTGCCATTATGTATCCTGCGATCAGGTAACTTGGCCACCTTGTGTTTGCTTGGGAAGGGCCTCCAAATCCTTCTCTCAGTAAATACTGAGAGCTGCATTACAGAGAGCTCTCCCGAAATCACAGCAAATATAGGATCCCCTGCCTTCAATCAAGGAGAGACGGGTCCAACCGAATGATCCAGTGTCTGCAGGTACGACAACCTAGAAACCTGACCCCCAAAAAAAGACACAAGCCCTAATAAGAACGAAACGCCATGGAACAGGTTCTACATTTCAAAATACACTTATTAAAAAGGGGACCAGCCCACACATATTCACAGAAATAAATAAGACAATAAACAGTTTGGATTAGCGAATTTAGCGGTGCTAGAAAGGGAAAAGGTTTATTGTCTTATTAAATGGCCCCTGTTGCCCCCGTACACTTATTTATTTTATGTGCATAGTAATAGATATTTATCGCATTGGGAATCTCCTAGGAGCCGCGCTGGGTGTTTATTGCGTTATCAGTGATGTCATAGCGATGCTTTTGAACTCAGTCCCGAAACACAGAGCAAAATAGTCCTCCGTCTGTCCAAGTGCTGACCACGCCCACAATGCTACACCCCCCCAACCAAGGGAGTCCCACTTTAAGGTGTTAAAATTGCTGGGCGCTGTGCATTCCATTGGTTGGCATATAGACTGCGTCACATGTTGACTCTTTCTCCAGAACTGCTCTTTATAATAATCGCTGGCGTTGAACAGATTGTGAGCTCTTGCGGTCAGACTGTAGGGTTTTAAGCAGCCTGAAGAGCTTGCAATCTGTCCGTGAGATTGAATTCTCTCCCAGTATATATATTTTATTGAATGTCTGTAATCCCCATGTCACTCCAGAATTGGGCTCTTGTTCTTGCTCCGGAGCCAGTTTGGCTTTTCGATGGTTGAGCAGCAAGCGTTGCGTTCACAGAAATCCTTACAGAAGCCATTTCTCTTGGCGACTGCAGAGAGTACGCTGTCTTCTTTCACACCCGGCAGAGCGCCACATACTGATCACCACACTCACAGCTTCAGCCTTCTCGTTATTTTTAGACAGAAGATCGGCTTCTCGTCTCGAAGGAGATTGAGCTGTTTAGGCTGCAAAAACAGTGGCAAGGGATTTAGGAGAGGGGAAATTTGGTACTCTGGCAAGTGACTTGGGCGAAAAGGGCACTGTGGCAGGGGATTTAAGTGACTAGGGTACTGTTGCACATGATTTTGGTGACTGTGCCAAGGGATTTGGGTGAAAATGGCGCAGTGGTGAATTATTTATGTTACTAGGGTACTGTGGCAAGGGATTTGAGTGAAAATGTCACTGTGGCAGGTGATTTCAATGACTGTGGCAAGTGATTTGGGTGAAAAGGGCACAGTGGTGAATGAGTTATGTGACTAGGGTACTGTGGCAAGTGATTTGGGTGACTAGGGAACTGTGGCAAGTGATCTGGGTGACTAGGGTACTGTGGCAAGGGATTTGAGTGAAAAGGGCACTGTGGCAAGTGATTTGGGGAATAGGGCACTGTGGCAAGTGATCTGGAAGAAATAATTTGGCTGCTATGATCTTTTGTAAGTAGGTGTCCATGTAGAATCCAAGATTCTCACTTTCCCCCCCCCCCCAACCACAATATACCTGTTTAACCAATTTCATAATACTCCCTTATTCACCTTGGCTCACATTTTGGCCTATACACCTATGTTTTAGGTTCTTATCAACCATTCCCTAACTGGTCGGATTATCAAGAAGCCTGTCAGCCCCCAAGCCTCCTCCCCCCTTCCAGACCACTAGACCCTGGTGGTCCAGTGGATGCTCAGTAAGATTTGCGACTGTTCAGGATGGCCCTACTTTCCACAGGGACCTGTGACCACCCTTAGCAGGGTGAAACCCAGCAACTTGCTGCTGTGTGTGTGTGTTTTTTTAGGAGGGGGTGCGGGAGATTAGGCCTAGTGAAAGCGATGGTGATGAATTGACGTGAGTTATGGGTACCCTTAATAACACGGAGAGTTTTCAGTGGGCGCTGCCATTACCAGCTAAATGACTTCCCAGGGATGAGAGATCCATGAAGGGTTTGCGGCTTTTAGAGAAAGAAGTTGATTTCTTTTGAAACATTAAACATGCGGGAGATGATCTGACGATTAGACGTCTTGACAGTGGATGATTGGCGAACCAGTCAAAAATACAGAGCTCTAGCAGCCTCGGGGGAAGCGTAGCGCATGCGTCTCGTTGTAACTGCGCTGGGGACCGCTGAGATTCCCTAAGGGTTAAGGTTTAATATTGGGCGCTTGTCGATTCACATTCATTTTTATTTTACTCTTATTAGTAAAGAAAACGACAGATAACGGAGAAATGAAATCGCGGATTTCAGTCAGCTGAATAAATCCCACACGGTCTTTTTATTGCTCTGGTCTTCGGAGAACTCAGCCAGTGATGGCTAACCTTGGCACTGCAGGTGTCTTCATGCCTCCCAACTGTGCCGCTTAGCATCCCGGTTTGGGAAGGCTCTGTCCTGCTTTTTGGGGACAGAGGCAGAGCTCAGACAGAAAACAGCATTTCTGCGTGCCGATATAATTCTCGCACTAGGCGGAGCCCAAACATCACATGACCACCTGCAATGGTGACCTGCAGGGGAGCAGATAAAATAGATACAATAATGAGTATTTATTATTCAGCCATTATCAGGACAAGTACACGTATCACAGACTTAAGAAAAGAAAAGTCACAAAATCAATTTTCATTTGCGTGCTAGGTTTTGTTAATTAGTGTTACTTTTTATGTTTTAAAAATAGCCTGTTTTAATCGAGCCAGGAGCCATATTAGCGTCTAGGAGAGCGCGTGCAGGGGGGGCCAGGAATAGGTACAAGATGAATTTACACGGCCTTGATCACCTAAACACTGTGTATACTGTAAATGTAGAGACTAAAAGGTATTAAAATGGTTATTACATAGTCTTAGATGATGCAAAACTGGGAAATATTGTTTGTTTGTTTATTTTACATTAATTTAAGTATAAATTCAATGCAATGCTTGAAAGCCATCAGAAAATGCAAAGAGTAGCACTTTTTCAGGTGTTCTGATTTCATCCAGACTTAGGTCAGCTACTGCAACTCATCTCCTCTCACCTGCAACTCACCTCCTCTCACCTGCAACTCATCTCCTCTCACCTGCAACTCATCTCCTCTCACCTTCAGTCACCTCCAACTCACCTGCAACTCATCTCCTCTCACCTGCAACTCACCTCCTCTCACCTGCAACTCATCTCCTCTCACCTGCAACTCATTTCCTCTCACCTTCAGTCACCTCCAACTCACCTGCAACTCATCTCCTCTCACCTGCAACTCACCTCCTCTCACCTGCAACTCATCTCCTCTCCTCTCACCTGCAACTCACCTCCTCTCACCTGCAACTCATCTCCTCTCACCTGCAACTCATCTCCTCTCACCTGCAACTCACCTCCTCTCACCTGCAACTCACCTCCTCTCACCTGTAACTCATCTCCTCTCACCTGCAACTCACCTCCTCTCACCTGCAACTCATCTCCTCTCACCTTCAGTCACCTCATCTCATCAGGTGGTGCTAGCAAATATATTAGATGCCTTCAGCAGGGCCCTGGATACGTTTCTAATGAGCCGGAGCATAGAGGGCTATACATGTTAGTATAGGCAGTAATATTTATTTAGTGCTTGTTGATCCAAGGAGAAATCTGATTTGGAGTCAAGAAGGAATCCCCCCCCCCCATTGAAATCAGAATTTGAACTTGCTGAAATAAGGGGATGTTTGCCATCGTTTGGATCAACAGCGGTAACCAAGGAATAGGAAAAGGGTTGAACTTGATGGAGGCAAGTATTTATTCAGCCTGAACTACTATGTGATCAAAAGCCAGAGAGACACCAGGAGGATTCCCCCGATTCATCTGATGCGTTTGGCAACTACCGGCACTTACTCATAGGCACTTACTATACTTAATAATGCTTCCTTCTGAGGGGCACAGTTCATAGATTTGCCAGTCACAGGAATTAAATGTGTTAAGTGACCAAGGCAAATCCTGGTTGGCCACACTAACGGCATTTCAGCGTCGGGCCCCTCGTTGGCCAGCAAACGGATCTGTTGCTTATGTCACACGCTTGCTCGAATTCCAACCATCCGTTAGGAAAGCACGCCAATACGAGGGCGAGTTATAGGAGTAAATACTGGGTCAAGGTTCTAAAGGTTCCGCAGTCACCGTGGGAACTAATGGATTGTTCCTGCAGTCACCATGGGAACCAACGGATTGTTCCTGCAGTCACCATGGGAACCAATGGATTGTCCATCAGTCACCATGGGAACCAACGGATTGTTCCTGCAGACACCATGGTAACCAATGGATTGTTCCTGCAGTCACCATGGGAACCAACGGATTGTTCCCGCAGTCACCATGGGAACCAATGGATTGTTCCTGCAGTCACCATGGGAACCAATGGATTGTTCCCGCAGTCACCATGGGAACCAATGGATTGTTCCTGCAGTCACCATGGGAACCAATGGATTGTTCCCGCAGTCACCATGGGAACCAATGGATTGTTCCCGCAGTCACCATGGGAACCAATGGATTGTTCCTGCAGTCACCATGGGAACCAAATGGAATGTTCCTGCAGTCACCATGGGAACCAACGGATTGTTCCTGCAGTCACCATGGGAACCAATGGATTGTTCCTGCTGATTACTCCCCTTTTGAGTCACCATGGGAACCAATGGATTGTTCCCGCAGTCACCATGGGAACCAATGGATTGTTCCTGCAGTCACCATGGGAACCAAATGGAATGTTCCTGCTGATTACTCCCCTTTTGCAAATAATGCTTTAACCTCACATGTCAAACTGGAGAAAGTGCTGCTTAGTGAATAACTCCCAGTCCTTGGAACATTATCTGTTTTAGCCATGGTCCTTGTCAATTAAATGAGCTAATGCCTTCTGTCCCTGGTCTGCTTCCTGGGTAGAATCAGAAATAGCCATAGTCACGACAGATCAGAGGCTAACATCATGGCACAGGAAGAGGGTAATCTGCCATCCTCCGAGCCCCAGCATGCCTACTGTTTATCTGGACAAATTGAGTTTAAATAGCACCAGCTGTTCGGGTAATAGATAGAATCAGAGATGGGGGGGGGGGGGGGGGAGATACGGAGAACAGAGGGACAGTCAGAGTATAAACTCTGGGAAAGAGTCTTCCAAAATCAGATAAGAAAACGAAAACAAAAAAAGAGAGATCTACAAAGCCCCCCTCGACGAGAGATTACCCCCCCCAAATGACATACTCACAGTGTCATGGATAAAGGGCTTCTAACAAACGAAACATTGTGTAATACTGTGAATGTAGACGATTCAAAATGATATTTGCATATCAGGCCACAGGTGATGTCATAAGCAGGAGACTCCACGGACATTTTTAAAACCATATATTTCTCTTATTTGATGGATTGGCTTGCATCTATGCTAACACAATGTATAGATCGTGTCCTATTATTTATTCTCTACATTCATGCCTCCCAACTATATCGCTTGTGCACAGGACGATCCCGGATTTTGAGGCTCTGTCCCACTTTTCCAGCAAGCCCCAAAGCGACAAAGTTCGAAAAGTGTCCATTAAGTGTCAATAGTCCGTCCCATGTCTCTCCAAGCCCCTCCTTAATGAATTTAGAAGCCCCGGAGAATTTGTTTTCAACATAGAGCTACGGGAGATCTGTAGCTTGTTGTAAAGTAAAACTAAATGCATGTCACGTCGATTAAACACGTGTAAAACATCCAGTAAATAAAGTAGGAATACAATTTTTCTTGGGTCAGAAGATATAGTGCGTAGTGTACGGAAAGAGGAGTTGATTGTGGGAAGAGGGGGAGATCTCTTGATTTTATCGCTGTTCCCCATTAATAAATAAATAAATATAAAAAGCACCTTAAAGCCAAGCATCCAGGACAAAGTCAAAGAAATATCTTTACAGGAAGGACAGTACATATCAGAGAGAATTCGAGAGAGTTTAGGAAGTTACCATAGAAACATAGATTTTGAAGGAAAAAAAAACACGCTCGACCCAACTCGTCATCCCATCTGTTTTAAAAATACCATGTTCTTTTTCGTTGTCGCATTTATATAATGGGAAGCCTTAGGCTTTGTTTGTTTCCCAATTCTTGTTTATTATTTTGATTTATTCTCCTCTGTGGGGTAGAAAGAGACATGTTTGCACTCCGGAAACAAACAAAAAAAAGAGCAAAATGTTGTGTATTACGATAAAAAATATATTTAAAAGTTTTAAAAAAAAGAATAAAAAAAAAAAGAACCGAAAAAAAAAAAATGGGGGTTTCGTTTTTAGAGGGGTGACGTTAGAGAGGTGGGGGGGGGGGGGGATTGGGGTGTTTTGAGAGGTTGCCAGGGCTGAATTTAGATTTAGGAGAGAAATTATACCCCAGTGGGATCAGAAATATTTAGGAAAACAAGAGATTAATACAATTTAAAGAGATGAAAGACACGGCGAAAATGTAGCGATTTTTTGAGTCCCGACAGAGAGAAAGTTATAAAAACGTGCGTGTTTTTTTTTTTTTTTTTTAATCTTTACAGCTGCCTGAGACAGGAAGAGGCCCTAGAGCTGACTTCCTGTCTCTGCCGTTGGCGTGGAAACGCTGAGCGTCATGGAACCTTCCATGTTGGTTTTACAACCGCTATCGCGCCTCGGCACTTTCACGATGAGCCACCTTTCACGACCTTTCAATAAACAAAAAATAAAAAAAAGATTAACCCTTGTTGGGTTATGATGTCATTGAGATCTCAAAAGATATCCCTGGTTGCATCACCCGTACCAGTGAAGACCCCCGACAAGACCACTGGTTTATAATAATTACGTTAATGGCCGTCCCCACTCCGGGGGGTGTTTTCATCCTTTTAGAGGCAGACAAAACGAGTGCCATTAAATTGGATAATAGGAAATACTTAAAAAAACCCAGAGAACAACTGAACCCAAGCCTTCATTGTAAAAACACTTTGTTATTATTACTATTATTTATTAAATTAGGTTTCTGTGAGGAGCCATCTTACTTTCTGAGCAGACTGCTCCTGAGCATGCTTGACTTCCCCCAATTAGAAATAAATCATTCAGTGGGTCCAGACGCCCCCCCTGAAACGTTCCATAACTCTGCCCCCTTGACATGTCGTGTTATAGGGAAACGAGTTGGAAAAGGAATGTTTTTCGACTCGGCTACCTTGGCCTGGAGTTTGAAATTCACCTCTCAATTCCCTGCGACTCATTTCTTTATGGCGTAGCACCTTTACGGCCAAGAGCTAGCACTCTAACTGAGGGTTAATGATGAACTCAGAATATTTAACTTGTTTTGTTTGCTAAAGAGTGAACTGTGGGGAACTGACAAGAAAACGGCCCTAATCAGGCCAAAGTAGTTGCCAGTGTCCCTGACACGCAGGTGTAAGATAGTACACACGCACAGAGGAAGCCCCCTTCTTATACAGAGGTTGACATCTGCTTCCTGCTGCCAATGTGCACACCGCTCTGCTAAACGTAACCCTTTCGCTACCAGAGTTTAAAGTTTAAACAATGGGAGAATTTTTTCCAACTCAATATATCCGCGACCTGTGCTTCACTCGCGAAACGGACCCCCCACCTGCGTGCTCCCAGCGCTCTTGTCCATACTTCTTGTGAGGTCGCCTCCTGTACCAGAAGCAATCAAGTCTAGATCTCCGTCTCAGCAGCGAGGGGGTTTGGCTGATGCGCCAACCAAACTCTTGCCAAGGCTTGGCGTGTTGGCGTTCAAGCTTTGGGGGCGCATGTGACGTTTACTGCACCAGGGGAGAGAGAGATCGTGAGGCCGTGACTAAGATAGAGTCTATCAGGATTAAACCGGTGATTGAAGTATTCTCTAATATTCCTCAATTTGGCTATACCCTCATTAATGCCTGAGAGGAAGGAACCTAGCAACGTGGTCTTGGAAGCTTGCAATCTAACTCTCCGTCAGCCAATAAACGGTATATTTCCTAATATTCCTGTGAATTCATTTCCAGACTCCCCCCGTCTTAGCTCCTAATGTTCGTTTGACCCCCAGCCTGGAAAACAACATGGCCGCCCCCCGATAGAGCCATATGGAGCAAAGAGGGCTCAATAAGCAACTTTATTTGTACTCATCATTAAAGCATGTCTATTTAAAATGCCTACACGTGATGCCATCTTTCTAGCAAACCTAACTTCATTTCTGTCCTTTAATCTGTGAATTTTGTTGTAACTCTGCTAACACGGTGTACACAGGTTTGGATATTTTTCGATTGTTGGCACAGTATAAACACAGTTTAGGTGTCAGATTCCATTTAACCATAATGAAAGTAGGGCAGACAGTCTCTAGTGAGCAAACGGAAAAACCAAACGGCACCGGAGCTTGTGGTCACACTTGTCACCGATTCGGCAGAATTGTTTCAAATTTGTCCACACCTGCCGATTAGGTCAAACCCCAGCTGTACCTGGCTTAACTTTGCAGATCCCACAATTAAAAGGGACTGTATATTAAACTTTTAGGCATGTCCTTCTGCCAACACAATGTATAGATCATTTTCAATATTTATTTATTCTGTACTTTCACCATGTTTAGGGGATACAGTCCCCATGTTTAGGGGATACAGTCACCATGTTTAGGGGATACAGTTCCCATGTTTAGGGGATACAGTCACCATGTTTAGGGGATACAGTCACCATGTTTAGGGGATACAGTTCCCATGTTTAGGGGATACAGTCACCATGTTTAGGGGATACAGTCCCCATGTTTAGGGGATACAGTCACCATGTTTAGAGGATACAGTCACCATGTTTAGGGGATACAGTTCCCATGTTTAGGGGATACAGTCACCATGTTTAGGGGATACAGTCCCCATGTTTAGGGGATACAGTCACCATGTTTAGGGGATACAGTCCCCATGTTTAGGGGATACAGTCACCATGTTTAGGGGATACAGTCACCATGTTTAGGGGATACAGTCACCATGTTTAGGGGATACCGTCCCATTTAACAACTTGGTTCACAGTAAAAGGCACTTGGCACAGCTTTACTGCACCGGGAACTATTTTTTTCTTTGTATACATATAATCCCCAAATTATTTAACTCTTACACTGCTGTCAGTGCGTGGATTTCAAATGAGGGGAATGTAATTGTAAAGCGCACCAGGGAGACTGTGGAAAAGAGGGATGTGTAAATACAGATAGTATTTATAGCGGCAAGCCCCTTAGTCCCCCGATTCTTTTCTTTGGAGAAAGACGTCATTTGAGTTCCAGGTACGTCATATTCTACCAGCCTGGGGAGAGCTCCGATACCCAGGGAGCTCTGGGGCAGTTGGCGGGAGATGTCAGGCGGTTTGCTGAATTTAATCGATGCATTCCAGTGCATGGGTGGGGATTGCGGGGGGGATGATGTGGCCCCACTTTAGAGTCAGTGGAGACTTTTCGGAGGTTGACATTTGGGAGAATTCCTCCCGGGATTTATTAATGACGGAGAGAACTGAGAAGGGAATCGCAAACCGGAGGCCAAAGTAGCCGAGTTGGGACCCGTGTCAGTGTACAATACGATGTACTCTGTTGGCGCCAGATCAATACATTGTAATGTAAAGGGGGCGATGCGGAGGGAGGGAGAGCCGGGAGGGGTAGCAGCCGAGCAGGGTGTTTTCGGGAGCGATGGTGTTGCTACGGTGACGGGAGTTGATGGACGCTCTCCCTGCCTCACTTCAAACGATTTATGCGCTAATTGTGTGAGCCGCAGGTAACGATACAGTCTCCCGCTCAGCCTTCATCACTCGAGGGAAGGGGGGGGGGGGCGGCCATTAGTGCAGGGCGACCGGGTCACCATTAACGCAGGAGTGACGCCATTCAGTGACGCGGTGCAGGAAAACATTAACCCTTTCCACCAGTCGGCTATCGCAGAAGGGTTAACCCATGCTATCCTATACATACAAGCCACGTGCTGCTACTGAGCACGTTGGGCACTCAGGGGTTAATGGGGCTGTGCATGAAGGGTTAACCCATGCTATCCTATACATACAAGCCACGTGCTGCTACTGAGCACGTTGGGCACTCAGGGGTTAATGGGGCTGTGCATGAAGGGTTAACCCATGCTATCCTATACATACAAGCCACGTGCTGCTACTGAGCACGTTGGGCACTCAGGGGTTAATGGGGCTGTGCATGAAGGGTTAATTGTAGGAAAACAAGATTTTTTTGTTAAATTCAGAACATAGCATTATATATACATTTTGGGGTTAGTATGGAATGGAAATCAGAGAAATTGAAAGTTTTAACCTGCAGAATGCATACTGTGCGTGCAAAGAATTGTGAGCACGCGTTAGCACTGACACGTGAGCGAACCCCCCCAGCGTCCTGATTGGCTGGGGGTAAAAGAGAATCCAAAATGGCTGCTGGCGGTATGTAGGATGCAGATACACAGATGAAATCCAATTGATTAGTTAATCAGGGTGGAGATCTCACAGGACCCGCCATGATTAATGAATTGGATTGTGTCTGTGCGTATGTGCATTTTGCACGCTCTTTCTGCAGCATGTGGAACATGCACTGTGTCCTGGGAAACATATCCGATGTTGGCAACTATGTGAACATACATTCTGAAGGTAAAAATATATATATATAATATATCACATCTAGGCTCGCACTGCTCGTCCCTTCCCACGCACACAGTGATTGTCTCGCACTGCTCGCCCCTTCCCACGCACACAGTGATTGGCTCGCACTGCTCGTCCCTTCCCACGCACACAGTGATTGGCTCGCACTGCTCGCCCCTTCCCACGCACACAGTGATTGGCTCGCACTGCTCGCCCCTTCCCACGCACACAGTGATTGTCTCGCACTGCTCGCCCCTTCCCACGCACACAGTGATTGTCTCGCACTGCTCGCCCCTCCCCACGCACACAGTGATTGGCTCGCACTGCTCGCCCCTTCCCACGCACACAGTGATTGGCTCGCACTGCTCGTCCCTTCCCACGCACACAGTGATTGGCTCGCACTGCTCGCCCCTCCCCACGCACACAGTGATTGGCTCGCACTGCTCGCCCCCTTCCCACGCACACAGTGATTGTCTCGCACTGCTCGCCCCTTCCCACGCACACAGTGATTGGCTCGCACTGCTCGCCCCTTCCCACGCACACAGTGATTGGCTCGCACTGCTCGCCCCTTCCCACGCACACAGTGATTGGCTCGCACTGCTCGCCCCTTCCCACGCACACAGTGATTGTCTCGCACTGCTCGCTCCTTCCCACGCACACAGTGATTGTCTCGCACTGCTCGCCCCTCCCCACGCACACAGTGATTGGCTCGCACTGCTCGTCCCTTCCCACGCACACAGTGATTGGCTCGCACTGCTCACTCCTTCCCACGCACACAGTGATTGGCTCGCACTGCTCGCCCCTTCCCACGCACACAGTGATTGGCTCGCACTGCTCGCACCTTCCCACGCACACAGTGATTGTCTCGCACTGCTCGTCCCTTCCCACGCACACAGTGATTGTCTCGCACTGCTCGTCCCTTCCCACGCACACAGTGATTGGCTCGCACTGCTCGCCCCGTGCCCACGCACACAGTGATTGTCTCGCACTGCTCGCCCCTTCCCACGCACACAGTGATTGGCTCGCACTGCTCACTCCTTCCCACGCACACAGTGATTGGCTCGCACTGCTCGCCCCTTCCCACGCACACAGTGATTGTCTCGCACTGCTCGCCCCTCCCCACGCACACAGTGATTGGCTCGCACTGCTCGTCCCTTCCCACGCACACAGTGATTGGCTCGCACTGCTCGCTCCTTCCCACGCACACAGTGATTGGCTCGCACTGCTCGCCCCTCCCCACGCACACAGTGATTGGCTCGCACTGCTCGTCCCTTCCCACGCACACAGTGATTGTCTCGCACTGCTCGTCCCTTCCCACGCACACAGTGATTGTCTCGCACTGCTCGCCCCGTGCCCACGCACACAGTGATTGTCTCGCACTGCTCGCCCCTTCCCACGCACACAGTGATTGGCTCGCACTGCTCACTCCTTCCCACGCACACAGTGATTGGCTCGCACTGCTCGCCCCTCCCCACGCACACAGTGATTGGCTCGCACTGCTCGTCCCTTCCCACGCACACAGTGATTGGCTCGCACTGCTCACTCCTTCCCACGCACACAGTGATTGGCTCGCACTGCTCGCTCCTTCCCACGCACACAGTGATTGGCTCGCACTGCTCGCCCCTTCCCACGCACACAGTGATTGACTCGCACTGCTCGCCCCTTCCCACGCACACAGTGATTGTCTCGCACTGCTCGCCCCTCCCCACGCACACAGTGATTGGCTCGCACTGCTCGTCCCTTCCCACGCACACAGTGATTGGCTCGCACTGCTCGCCCCGTGCCCACGCACACAGTGATTGGCTCGCACTGCTCGTCCCTTCCCACGCACACAGTGATTGGCTCGCACTGCTCGCTCCTTCCCACGCACACAGTGATTGGCTCGCACTGCTCGCCCCTTCCCACGCACACAGTGATTGGCTCGCACTGCTCGCACCTTCCCACGCACACAGTGATTGTCTCGCACTGCTCGTCCCTTCCCACGCACACAGTGATTGGCCCGCACTGCTCGCTCCTTCCCACGCACACAGTGATTGGCTCGCACTGCTCGCCCCGTGCCCACGCACACAGTGATTGGCTCGCACTGCTCGCCCCTTCCCACGCACACAGTGATTGGCTCGCACTGCTCGCCCCTTCCCACGCACTTAGTGATTGGCTCGCACTGCTCGCCCCTTCCCACGCACACAGTGATTGGCTCGCACTGCTCGCCCCTTCCCACGCACACAGTGATTGTCTCGCACTGCTCGCCCCGTGCCCACGCACACAGTGATTGGCTCGCACTGCTCGCCCCTTCCCACGCACACAGTGATTGGCTCGCACTGCTCGCCCCTTCCCACGCACTTAGTGATTGGCTCGCACTGCTCGCCCCTTCCCACGCACACAGTGATTGGCTCGCACTGCTCGCACCTTCCCACGCACACAGTGATTGGCTCGCACTGCTCGCCCCTTCCCACGCACACAGTGATTGGCTCGCACTGCTCGCACCTTCCCACGCACACAGTGATTGGCTCGCACTGCTCGTCCCTTCCCACGCACACAGTGATTGGCTCGCACTGCTCGCCCCTTCCCACGCACACAGTGATTGTCTCGCACTGCTCGCACCTTCCCACGCACACAGTGATTGGCTCGCACTGCTCACTCCTTCCCACGCACACAGTGATTGGCTCGCACTGCTCGCCCCTCCCCACGCACACAGTGATTGGCTCGCACTGCTCGTCCCTTCCCACGCACACAGTGATTGGCTCGCACTGCTCACTCCTTCCCACGCACACAGTGATTGGCTCGCACTGCTCGCTCCTTCCCACGCACACAGTGATTGGCTCGCACTGCTCGCCCCTTCCCACGCACACAGTGATTGGCTCGCACTGCTCGCCCCTTCCCACGCACACAGTGATTGTCTCGCACTGCTCGCCCCTCCCCACGCACACAGTGATTGGCTCGCACTGCTCGTCCCTTCCCACGCACACAGTGATTGGCTCGCACTGCTCGCCCCGTGCCCACGCACACAGTGATTGGCTCGCACTGCTCGTCCCTTCCCACGCACACAGTGATTGGCTCGTCCCTTCCCATGCACACAGTGATAGGCTCGCACTGCTCGCCCCTTCCCACGCACACAGTGATTGGCTCGCACTGCTCATCCCTTCCCACGCACACAGTGATTGTCTCGCACTGCTCGCCCCTTCCCACGCACACAGTGATTAGCTCGCACTGCTCGCCCCTTCCCACGCACACAGTGATTGGCTCGCACTGCTCGCCCCTTCCCACGCACACAGTGATTGGCTCGCACTGCTCGCCCCTTCC
>CM069860.1:6319458-6414458 GCA_036172795.1 Pelodytes ibericus | reverse complement strand
CACACGACTCCACTCTGTTTCTATAAATAGTAACAGTAAGTGGGTCCCCGCTGACAGCCCGTCCTCATCAACCTCCCCGCTACATCCTACCCCCCCTCCCCTGTGTCTGCACCGAGGAGGGGCCACGCCTGGAGTGATACTATGTCAGTGACCTCAGTGGGATCATTTATTGGCAGCTGTGGGTTTTATTACTAGGGGGGGTAGGGGGGGGGGGTGAATAAAACAAATTCAATCCATGTTGTCAGGCACAAACATTATTATTAGCAATAAATTATATAACGTCAGTGATTTGCGCTCTTTGATGCTAGAGGGAGATCGTCTGGAAGTACGTAGACATTCATGCATATTTGTAAGTAAAAATGATGCATTGAAAGTTTGTGTGATGTATGATAGTGAAGACATGCTGTATTTATTAATGGGACATTCCTTAATCTGTGACTGTAGAGAATAAAAAAATGAAAGAAAATTGTCTGCATATTCTATTAGCATCAAATGCATAAAATGTGTCTGTGGTGACTCTGGTCTATGACATCACCTGCGGCCTAATATGCAAATTACACACTTCTCACATAAAATGATTTAATTTGCATATCAAGTCACAGGTGATGTCATCAGCCGGAGACCTCGCAGGCATTATGGGCGAAATACACATTGGGATGATCCTCAGTTGGGTGACCTTGTTATCCTTGACAAGCTGGTGTGCTGAGAGAGCAGCATGAAAGGGTTAATTTGTACACAGAGCTTGCAGTCTGATCTGCTCTCTCTTCTTCCCTTCCAGCAAGTTACCCAGCTGGGCACGTGCTGTGGTCCCTCGAATCTTCTACGTGTGTGAAAAGGCCTGGAATTACTACCCCTATACAGTGACAGGTACCCTATAACTAACCAAGCTACCCTTATACAGTGACAGATACCCTATAACTAACCAAGCTGCCCCTATACAGTGACAGGTACCCTATAACTAACCAAGCTACCCTTGTACAGGGACAGGTACCCTATAACTAACCAAGCTGCCCCTATACAGTGACAGGTACCCTATAACTAACAAAGCTACCCCTATACAGTGACAGGTACCCTATAACTAACCAAGCTGCCCCTATACAGTGACAGGTGCCCTATAACTAACCAAGCTGCCCCTATACAGTGACAGGTACCCTATAACTAACCAAGCTACCCTTGTACAGGTACAGGTACCCTATAACTAACCAAGCTGCCCCTATACAGTGACAGGTACCCTATAACTAACCAAGCTGCCCCTATACAGTGACAGGTACCCTATAACTAACCAAGCTACCCTTGTACAGGGACAGGTACCCTATAACTAACCAAGCTGCCACTATACAGTGACAGGTACCCTATAACTAACCAAGCTGCCCCTATACAGTGACAGGTACACTATAACTAACCAAGCTGCCCCTATACAGTGACAGGTACCCTATAACTAACCAAGCTACCCCTATACAGTGACAGGTACCCTATAACTAACCAAGCTGCCCCAATACAGTGACAGGTACCCTATAACTAACCAAGCTGCCCCTATACAGTGACAGGTACCCTATAACTAACCAAGCTACCCTTGTACAGGGACAGGTACCCTATAACTAACCAAGCTGCCCCTATACAGTGACAGGTACCCTATAACTAACCAAGCTGCCCCTATACAGTGACAGGTACCCTATAACTAACCAAGCTACACTTGTACAGGAACAGGTACCCTATAACTAACCAAGCTGCCCCTATACAGTGACAGGTACCCTATAACTAACCAAGCTGCCCCTATACAGTGACAGGTACCCTATAACTAACCAAGCTGCCCCTATACAGTGACAGGTACCCTATAACTAACCAAGCTACCCTTGTACAGGGACAGGTACCCTATAACTAACCAAGCTGCCCCTATACAGTGACAGGTACCCTATAACTAACCAAGCTGCCCCTATACAGTGACAGGTACCCTATAACTAACCAAGCTGCCCCTATACAGTGACAGGTACCCTATAACTAACCAAGCTACCCTTGTACAGGGACAGGTACCCTATAACTAACCAAGCTGCCCCTATACAGTGACAGGTACCCTATAACTAACCAAGCTGCCCTTATACAGTGACAGATACCCTATAACTAACCAAGCTACCCTTGTACAGGGACAGGTACCCTATAACTAACCAAGCTGCCCCCATACAGTGACAGGTACCCTATAACTAACCAAGCTGCCCCCATACAGTGACAGGTACCCTATAACTAACCAAGCTGCCCCTATACAGTGACAGGTACCCTATAACTAACCAAGCTGCCCTTATCCAGTGACAGATACCCTATAACTAACCAAGCTACCCTTGTACAGTGACAGGTACCCTATAACTAACCAAGCTACCCTTATACAGTGACAGGTACCCTATAACTAACCAAGCTACCCCTATACAGTGACAGGTACCCTATAACTAACCAAGCTACCCCTATACAGTGACAGGTACCCTATAACTAACCAAGCTGCCCCTATACAGTGACAGGTACCCTATAACTAACCAAGCTACCCCTATACAGTGACAGGTACCCTATAACTAACCAAGCTACCCCTATACAGTGACAGGTACCCTATAACTAACCAAGCTGCCCCTATACAGTGACAGGTACCCTATAACTAACCAAGCTGCCCCTATACAGTGACAGGTACCCTATAACTAACCAAGCTGCCCCTATACAGTGACAGGTACCCTATAACTAACCAAGCTGCCCCTATACAGTGACAGGTATTCTGTTTTTAACTCTCTCTTCTATATATAAACTATTAAGATGAATTGACATGTTATCTTCTACCTTCCTCTCTGCCCCCCACCTGAATCCTCGCCTGTCCCCCCTGGGATCTGATTGCAGAATACACGGTGAGTTATATTCATTTACACACACAGACCAGCGTCTGACCTGCTAGCTGGGGTTAATAATCAAGCATTATGGGAGTTGTAGTTCACACACTGCTGGATTACTGCCTGGCTGGGGTTAATAATCAAGCATTATGGGAGTTGTAGTTCAAAGACAGCTGGATTACTGCCTGGCTGGAGTTACTAATCGTGCATTATGGGAGTTGTAGTTCAAAGACAGCTGGATTACTGCCTGTCTGGGGTTACTAATCATGCATTATGGGAGTTGTAGTTCAAAGACAGCTGGATTACTGCCTGGCTGGGGTTGTTAATCATGCATTATGGGAGTTGTAGTTCACACACAGCTGGATTACTGCCTGGCTGGGGTTGTTAATCATGCATTATGGGAGTTGTAGTTCACACACAGCTGGATTGCTGCCTGGCTGGGGTTTGTTGTCTGCGACATGGATGTTAAATTAATTGATGCTTTTTGTTCCTGACAGTGCTCTTTCCTTCCCAAATTTTCCATCCACATCGAGACCAGGTATTCGGATGACTGCGGGGATAATGACAGTGTAAGTGGAGTGGGCTAAATTGTTCTCAAGCAGGTGGCAAGGGGTTAATGGGATGGGTTAAGGGGTAGTGGACATATAACATGACGAGGCTTAGTCATAGAAGTCCTGGGAGCGGGATAATCAGCTGGAACATTCTGTTGGTTCTCTGACTATGCCCCAATGGATCAGTGAAGGATTCTGGGTAAAGGAAACATGGCGGAAGTTGTGAACATCTCTAATATTACCGTGATCCCCATTTACCACCCGCTAGATCCCGAAGCAGACTGAGCAATGTAATCACTGCCTCTGTTAGCTTTTATTGCTGAAAAAGAAATATGAACCCAGAACTATTATGTGGCTAAATCATTCATTACTAGGTTAGGGCTTTATTCATGAAAGAGAGAACTGCCGGGAATGTCAAACTTCAGGACAAAATACACAGAATGCGTCGGCAGATAAGAACCATTTGGTCCATCTAGTCTGCCAATTTATAAATACTTTCATTAGTCCCTGGCCTTATCTTATATCTAGGATAGCCTTATACCTATCCCATGCATGCTTAAACTCCTTCACTGTATTAACCTCTACCACTTCTACTGGAAGACTATTCCATACATCCACTACCCTCTCAGTAATGTAATACTTTCATTAGACCCGGGCCTTATCTTATATCTAGGATAGCCTTATACCTATCCCACGCATGCTTAAACTCCTTCACCGTATTAACCTCTACCACCTTTACTGGAAGACTATTCCATACATCCACTACCCTCTCAGTAAAGTAATACTTTCATTAGTCCCTGGCATTATCTTATATCTAGGATAGCCTTATACCTATCCCACACATGCTTAAACTCCTTCACTGTATTAACCTCTACCACTTCTACTGGAAGACTATTCCATACATCCACTACCCTCTCAGTAATGTAATACTTTCATTAGTCCCTGACCTTATCTTATAGCTAGGATAGCCTTATACCTATCCCACGCATGCTGAAACTCCTTCACTGTATTAACCTCTACCACTTCTACTGGAAGAATATTCCATACATCCACTACCCTCTCAGTAAAGTAATACTTTCATTAGTCCCTGACCTTATCTTATATCTAGGATAGCCTTATACCTATCCCATGCATGCTTAAACTCCTTCACTGTATTAACCTCTACCACTTCTACTGGAAGACTATTCCATGCAACCACTACCCTCTCAGTAAAGTAATACTTTCATTAGTCCCTGGCCTTATCTTATATCTAGGATACCCTTATACCTATCCCATGCATGCTTAAACTCCCTCACTGTATTAACCGCTACCACTTCTACTGGAAGACTATTCCATGCATCCACTACCCTCTCAGTAATGCAATACTTTCATTAGTCCCTGGCCTTATCTTATATCTAGGATAGCCTTATACCTATCCCATGCATGCTTCAACTCCTTCACTGTATTAACCTCTACCACTTCTACCGGAAGACTATTCCATACATCCACTACCCTCTCAGTAATGTAATACTTTCATTAGTCCCTGGCCTTATCTTATATCTAGGATAGCCTTATACCTATCCCATGCATGCTTAAACTCCTTCACTGTATGAACCTCTACCACTTCTACTAGAAGACTATTCCATACATCCACTACCCTCTCAGTAATGTAATACTTTCATTAGTCCCTGGCCTTATCTTATATCTAGGATAGCCTTATACCTATCCCATGCATGCTTAAAACCCCTTCACTGTATTAACCTCTACCACTTCTACTGGAAGACTATTCCATACATCCACTACCCTCTCAGTAAAGTAATACTTTCATTAGTCCCTGGCCTTATCTTATATCTAGGATAGCCTTATACCTATCCCATGCATGATTAAACTCCTTCACTGTATTAACCTCTACCACTTCTACTGGAAGACTTTTCCATGCATCCACTACCCTCTCAGTAAAGTAATACTTTCATTAGTCCCTGACCTTATCTTATATCTAGGATAGCCTTATACCTATCCCATGCATGCTTAAACTCCTTCACTGTATTAACCGCTACCACTTCTACTGGAAGGCTATTCCATACATCCACTACCCTCTCAGTAATGTAATAATTTCATTAGTCCCTGGCATTATCTTATATCTAGGATAGCAGAGTTTGAAGGCTAACCGAATGGGTAAGTTTTAACATTTGAAATTACCTTGTCAATTCCCTGCATTTCTCTTTCATGGCTAAAAGTAAAGTAAATAATAATTCATGGTCAGGAATACTGCATATTTTATAACATTCTAGTAATTGTTTTAAATAAATCCCTAATTTGTTTTTGGGCAGATATTTAACACGGACCCCACAGAGGACCCCCATGACGTCTCGTTTTTGGATATTGCCTTTGACGATATCCCGGACAGATATTACAAGGGCTCAGAGGTGGGTAGCGATGGGGGCCGATGATCCCAGACATTGTTACTGCGTCTTTTGTTTTTTTTTCTACCCAGAAATATAAGACAGACTCCATTCTCTCTCCCATGTCCCTCCCAGGACCTGCGGGATTTTGTCTCCAGTAAAACAGGACGGGGTCCCTTGCAGGAGGGCTGGAGGTCTAACATGAAGCCTATCATGTGCTCCTACAAACTGGTGAATGTCAAGTTCGAGGTCTGGGGCCTTCAGACCCGCGTGGAGCAGTTCGTACACAAAGTGAGTTGGGGGTAAAAAAACTAAAAACCATGTGGGATAAAGTTCTAAAAGTGATGTAATTAGCAGGAACATTCCATGGTGACTGCGGAACATTCCATTGGTTTCCATGGCGACTATGGAACATTCCATTGGGTTTCCATGGCGACTGCGAAACATTTCATTTGTTTCCATGGTGACTGCGAAACATTCCTTTGGTTTCCATGGTGACTGTGGAACATTCCCCTGGTTTCCATGGTGACTATGGAACATTCCCCTGGTTTCCATGGTGACTATGGAACATTCCATTGATTTTCATGGTGACTGCGGAATATTCCATTGGTTTCCATGGTGACTACGGAACATTCCATTGGTATCCATGGTGACTGCGGAACGTTTGGCCTTTCGACAAAACCCTTGTGTGTCGAAAAAACGTTATTCGATAAAGTCTCGTTAATATCCATTAAATGAGACTCCAGAGCAGGGATGACCAAAAAAAAAACGGCCGGGACCTCTCCAGCTGATGTTGAAATGCAGGTCCTGTGATCCCCAGGGTGCATCAAGTTATCTGACCGAATCTTGACTCACGTCCCCTCTCTCTACCGACAGGTCATCCGAGACTTGTTACTGGTCGGACATCGCCAGGCCTTCGCGTGGGTGGACGAGTGGTATGGTAAGTCGTTTTATTTAATGTGATTAATAACTTGGAACAGATGAAATTACAGCTCTGTTTATATAGAATATAAAGTCCAATACCATCATTATTTCAGCACTTTAAATGAAACCCAGGAGTGGGACAAAATTTGGCCATTCTCAAAATGACATCACTTTCACTAATAACCGTTTCTCCCTGTTCCAAAAAAATGTATATATATTTTTGGCTAAGGCCCCCTTTCTGTTCCTCACAGTATGGTGCATCCTATCCTATATGTATTGTCTTATCTTGTGTGCACTGCCCACGCGTGTCGCATTCTAAAAACTCGCCATCTTTGGCTGGTCATGATGTTTGGGATGGATGGTCCTAAAGAACTGTTCTTGTATCTCGTTATCGCAGGGATGACGATGGCAGAGGTGCGGGAATACGAAAAGGAGACCCAAGCGGCTACCAATGAAAAGATTGGACCGGTGGCCCCCACCATAACCATCAGCCCGGAAGCTCGATGCCCAGCCATCCGCAGTGCGCCTGCCACTCCCATCACCGGTGAGCCACCAGAATTCCTCACCCTTCCCAAGGACAGGCAACGCAAGACCTCCGCCCCCGACACGCTAACTCTTCCAGAACTGAGGGAACGAGCCAACGGCCCGTCCAATCACAGTCCTCCGTCTCACACAGACAGCTGAAATCAAGCTCGGGCCTAGCGTTGCACCCCCACCTGGATGGACGGCCTCTTCCCTACGCACAGGAACAAGAGTCCAACAAATGGAGAAAAAAAACCCACACAAATCCCCCCACACTTTTTATTGACACTGACAAGGCTCAGGACCTTGTAATGGGCATTGACGAACGGCAGACGGCCTCTTTTGCATGCACCGATGGGCGTTTTTTTCCCCGAGAATTTTATTGTCAATTAATGTAGCAGACTTTAAGAGACACAAATAACATACCTGTTACTGCTGCCCGTGATGCTGCTGAGACAGCTAGAAAACGGCGATTCTTCCACAACCAACAGCGGTCCATGAAGACTGATTTATATATAGGGGTAATCGTTTGTAATCTGTTGGTAACTCCGATTATTTCCTAACAAACCATTCACGTAGCATCATGATTATTGGACAGACAAATAGTATGTATTTTACATTTCACTGATTCTTCCATGGTAATACCTTCCTTAAATGACTAACCAGTCCCTGAATAAGCCATAAAGAAAGAAATATCTATTTTTGCCCAGAGAAAGATGTAAATTTAATTTAAAAAAAAAAAGAAAGAAAATTCTGAAATAATCTAAACCTCTGATAGGATCTTCGTTAGACAAATCCTTACACAGATTTATTTTTACCAAAACATGTTTACCTCTTGTGATGTTAATTAAAAGGACTGTGAATGTTGAAATTCAAATTGTATTGAAAATTATATATACATTGTGTTGGAAAAACTGCAAGAAAATGCCTAAATTAGGAGAAAAATGGGTTTCAAATGTGTCTGTGGAGTCGCCTGCTTATGACATCACCGGTGGCAGGGTATGCAAATGATGTACTTCCCATTGAAAAGCAGTTGTTCATTTGCATACCGTGCCACAGGTGATGTCATAAGCAGGCGACTCCACAGACACATTTGAAACCCATTTTTCTCCTAATTTAGGCATTTTCTTGCAGTTTTGCCAACACAATGTAGAGATCATTTTGATTCATTATTTATTCCCTACATACGCAGTAAATACAATGTTTAAGTGACACAGTCTCTAAGAAAATGGTTCATCTTTAAAAATTGTACTCAGAATTTGCAGATTCCATTATATATCATTTCTGAATATTTTTTGTTGGTTTTAGTCTGAGGTTAAAGGTGACCATATTTTTGGGGAGGTGCGCTCTTCACTCCTAGCACCCCATAGCTGATCAGCTACTAGAGCAGGAGTAGGCCACCATCGGCACTCCAGATGCTGTGGACTACATTTCTAGCATGACGGCTGTAAGAGCATTATGGGAAATGTAGTCCACAGCATCTGGAGTGCCGAAGGTTGCTACCTCTGTACTAGAGGGTCTTAACATCAGTGCTGCTGCAGCAAGAGATCCTCATTGTTAAAATAAGTAGAGGGGGCGTTAATTAGAAACCCCTCTAAACACTGTTACTCACTGCAGGATCAGTGAGTAAACAGTGACTGACTGGATCAGCCTTCATGCTTGGAGGTTTACGTATACAGTTCCAGTGTATAGGGGAAATGGCACCTATATAAGTGTATTGGTGTTTTTTTTTGTAACCCCGTCCGATAATAATTAAATACAAATACCTTTTCCTTTTGTGGGTTTATTGTATATAAATGATACATTTCTATCTTGGGACAAGATGGCCGGTCTCAAAACATTTCCCTTCTTCGCTGACTTTGTGCGTTTTATATAAATATCGCATCACTCTAGGTATTTGTACTAAAAATCAATCAATCAATTGTACATTTTAATGTGGGGGGAAAAAAAGGATTGGAACTGCCTTAATACAAAATAAATAACGATTGGTTTTTATTTATTAATTTAGATTCTGGATTATTTGATTGGATTTGAGTCAACTATAAAAGCAATACATTGACGTGCGCAAGGTATATAGGAATTACTAAAAGCAGCATATTGAAAACACAGTGAGAAGAGAAGCACTCTGCTATAAGTAGTGCCTCTATCTATTTTACACTGGGGTTTTCATGTTTGGGTCTTGGCGATGCCTAACGCTACATAATATTTATATATATATATAAACCTGTGGGGAATCGATACCCGGGTCTATAACGCTTATAGTCTATGTCAGCTGGTGCCATCTAGAGGTCACTTGGGGTATAACTGTATCTCCCTTACCATTATAGCTTCTAACGAAATATAACTAAATGTGACAAGAATGGGTAAAACGGGAGATAAACAGGACAATGAAACTACACAAAACACACCAGAAAAACACATGATAAGTGGTGTATTCTGAGAGGCATGGTATAAACGTGACAGTGTGGTGGTCTGTGCCTCGGTGAAAGCAAACACCTGCTTGGTGACTGAAGACAGTGTGGTGGTCTGTGGTTCAGTGGCAGCAGTGTGGTGACCCGTGGCTCGGCAGCAGAAAGTGTGGTGACCTGTGGCTACGTGACTGAAGATGGTGTGGTGGCCTGTGGTTCAGTGGCAGCAGACAGTGTGGTGGCCTGTGGTTCAGTGGCAGCAAAAAGTGTGTTGGCCTGTAGTTCAGTGTTAGTAGTGTGGGGGCCTGTGGCTCGGTGGAAGCTGACAGTGTGGTGGCCTGTGGTTCAGTGGTAGCAGACAGTGTGGTGACCTTTATCTCGGTGACTGAAGAAAGTGTGGTGGCATGTGGTTCAGTGGTAGCAGACAGTGCGGTGGCCTGTGGTTCAGTGGCAGCAGACAGTGCGGTGGCCTGTAGTTCATTGTCAGTAGTGTGGGGACCTGTGGTTCAGTGGCAGCAGACTTGTGGCACACATGGTAGATGGTTCAGTGCACACAGATTGGAGGTCACAGGACTGGTTTTAGCTGGCCTCTGATTCGTCCAGCTCTTCAATGCAGGTCGTGTCCTCCCACGTGGGCCCCCTGAAGCTCAGGTAGAATGCATTACTGTTAACAGGGGGTTTGTTGGGGTCTGACTGGACCTGCTCTGGCTTCAGGGAGGAGAAGGGGAGGGGTCCAGATCCAAGAATGCGGGTGTCCAGCTCAGCCAGGATCTGAAGGGAATACTTCAACTCGTGTTCACTGCCAGGAGAAGATTGGGTTACTCACTGCCTGACCTGCCACAGAAGCATCCTGACATTATATCCCCCTCCCCCTCAGCATCATACAGGCACTGTATCCCCCTCCCCCTCAGCATCATACAGGCACTGTATCAGCCTCTCCCTCAGCATCATACTGACATTATATCCCCCTCTCCCTCAGCATCATACTGACACTGTACCCCCTCTCCCTCAGCATCATACTGGCACTGTATCCCCTTCTCCCTCAGCATCATAATGACAATGTATCCCCCCTCTCCCTCAGCATCATACTGACACTGTATCCCCCTCTCCCTCAGCATCATACTGACACTGTATCCCCCTCTCCCTCAGCATCATATTGACAATGTACCCCCCCTCTCATTCAGCATCATACTGACACTGTATCCCCCTCTCCCTCAGCATCATACAGGCACTGTATCTGCCTCTCCCTCAGCATCATACTGACATTATATCCTCCTCTCCCTCAGCATCATACTGACACTGTACCCCCTCTCCCTCAGCATCATACAGGCACTGTATCCCCCTCCCCCTCAGCATCATACAGGCACTGTATCCCCCTCCCCCTCAGGATCATACAGGCACTGTATCTGCCTCTCCCTTAGCATCATACTGACATTATATCCCCCTCTCCCTCAGCATCATACTGACACTGTATCCCCCTCCCCCTCAGCATCATAAAGGCACTGTATCCCCCTCTCCCTCAGCATCATACTGACACTGTACCCCCCTCTCCCTCAGCATCATACTGACACTGTATCCCCTCTCCTTCACCATCATACTGACACTGTATTCCCTCTCCCTCACCATCATACTGACACTGTATCCCCCTCTCCCTTAGCATCATACTGACACTGTATCCCCCTCTCCCTTAGCATCATACTGACACTGTATCCCCCTCTCTCTTAGCATCATACTGACACTGTATCCCCCTCTCCCTTAGCATCATACTGACACTGTATCCCCCTCTCCCTCAGCATCATACTGACACTGTATACCCCTCTCGCCTTAGCATCATACTGACACTGTTTCCCCCTCTCCCTCAGCATCATACTGACACTGTATCCCCCTCTCCTTCACCATCATACTGACACTGTATTCCCTCTCCCTCACCATCATACTGACACTGTACCCCCCTCTCCCTTAGCATCATACTGACACTGTATCCCCCTCTCCCTTAGCATCATACTGACACTGTATCCCCCTCCTTCACCATCATACTGACACTGTATCCCCCTCTCCCTTAGCATCATACTGACACTCTATCCCCCTCTCCCTTAGCATCATACTGACACTGTATTCCCTCTCCCTCAGCATCATACTGACACTGTGTTCCCTCTCCCTTAGCATCATACTGACACTGTATCCCCCTCTCCTTCACCATCATACTGACACTGTATCCCCCTCTACCTTAGCATCATACTGACACTCTATCCCCCTCTCCCTTAGCATCATACTGACACTGTATTCCCTCTCCCTCAGCATCATACTGACACTGTATTCCCTCTCCCTCAGCATCATACTGACACTTTATTCCCCTTACCCTCAGCATCATACTGACACTGTATTCCCTCTCCCTCAGCATCATACTGACACTGTATCCCCCTCTCCCTTAGCATCATACTGACACTGTATTCCCTCTACCTCAGAATTATACGGACATTATATCCCCTCTACCTCACCATCATGAAGATCCCCTCCACCTGTTTTACACCCCACCCCGCTCCCCACTCCGGCCGTGTTTACCTGTACATGGTGAACAGTGACGGGATCTGAAAATCCCTCAGCAGCAGCAGGGTGGGCAGCCAGCCCTCAGTCAGACCTTGAGAGGCGTGAAATCCTACGGGGGGGGGGGGGGGGGGGGAGAGAACAGGGAGACGACATGATGAGAGAGAGAGTGAATAGAGCAAGTGAAGAGGGGAGAAGTGGAAATATCCCATTCTGGCAAATTTACACCCCTGCTATATCATTAACAGGGACTGCTCGGCCCACCACACACCTCAAAGGGTTAATTATAAAGAGTTGGGGTGTGATCTTCCCGTATCTTCCCCACAGCTGCTCCTGGATGTCTACAAGAGAGACAGACAGGTTTTTTTTTTCTAGTTGTACTTTGGACTCTGGCTACTTTCCCTGCCAGGATGCTGCAGGAGGCAGGGGTTGGATAAACAGGGTTCTGGAGGGGATTCACAGCTATGGCCCTCCGTAAATACACAGGATTCTTTCAGATCCCCATAAAAGCCTGAGCTCAGCAGATCCTCTGCAAGCAGCCACGTGGGAGGTAATGTCTCACCCTCTACTGAGAAACCATTTGATATATTTACTTGTCCAATTCTGGAGGCCAAATATACACGGCCAGAGCAGGTGTCTGGCTGCATATGTGCGGATATGCACAGCAACACATGTAAACCGAATTACGATCTGCATTATTCCTGCTTCCTGACGCAAGAACAGGGAAGACTAAAAAACTGGTGACCCCATGGCTAGAAACCTCTGTACGCACCTGGGTGGAAGCCCACCACCAGATCAGGTCTTGCAGCCCTTTTGGTTTCGACCAGAGTTTCCCAGAAGACATGGTAGAGTCCTCTATACCCGCTCAAGTATACTCTCCCACGGGGTCCAAATGCCGTCAGGGGTGGTCTCATGACATGACCGTCCACCACTTCGGGACCCACCATCACTATCTCCAGGCCCTGGTTTCCGGGAAACATCTTGGCCAGTTCGTCGTAGTCTGTGTCCCTAATGTTCATGGTCTCGATGTGGGAAGCACCCACTATGTGCACCGTGATGGGGCCACCGTAGGGGTTCAGGCCAAAGGCGTCCATGGCAAAACCGATGGACATTGGGCGAGTGAAAAAGTCGCACGTCAGGCGTTTGATGGACTCCAGGAGGTCATGGTTTTCCGGCCGGGGCTTCCCAGCATTGGACCACAGGATGGCCATGTAGCGTCCAGCCATTATGTTGGCCAGTTTCTCCTCAAGACCATCCTGCATGGAGAACCAGTCTTCCCAGGTCTTGATCTCGGACAGTGGTCTAGTCCATGGTCCGGTTGGAAAGGGTATGTCTCCTTAAACAGATGACAAGACCAATCAATGGAGGAACTGGAAGATTATTATCACCTGTCTAAAGTCATGAAAGGATAAGGAATATTATGCTTGGAAAACAATACAATAGATAGTTGGATGATCATCGAAACTGAGAATAGGGGTGAACTGAGAACCTAACAACACAAACAACGCATTGATAGCGGATCTAGAAACGTAGGCAGGTTGGACAATCGTTTTCCTGCTCATCTATTTTGGCCTGATCTTTGCATTTTGCGTTGTCACAGTTCCCTGTTGAGTGAATGATCCCCAATATGCGTGAAATATCTCAGGGATCGTCGGGAAATAAGCTACTCAACATAGCCAAGTCGATACCTGTAAACACCAGCCACTCCATCAGTCTGTCCATAGCTGCCAACTTCAGTTTCCTGCAGAATTTTTTATGCGAGGCCCAGTTTTCTCTCTGACACTCAGAGCTGCAGTAATACACATTCTGACACCTGCGGAGAGTCAAAAATAACATGATCCCATGCACAGTGCAGCCAATGGAAGTGAGACGAACAAGAATGTGTGTCTGTACAACAGCCAATGAGAGGTGAGCAAGGAAGGGATTCCATGTTCTATTGGTTACACACACAGCACGGCAGTGTTCTAAATTGGAACACTGTGCAGCCAATGGAATCTGACTAGAGCAAGGATTCCAAATCCCATTGGTTACACACAGTTTCCATTCTAAGCAAGGCTAGCGAGGCTAGGTTACCTTTCATACTTGCTGCCTACCCCCCCCCCCCCTACCCCCTTTAAACCTTGGATGGGTCTGAGAAAAAATAGGAGAGATTCCATCTCTCATTGGTTACGTCTTCCTACCTTTTGCAGCGCCTCATGGAGCGAGGTTCAGACAGGTGAGCTGGGAGCTTTTTACATTGCACACAGAACTTGTACGTGTCTTCCATCTTTTGGAACATCTCCGAATATGTTCGGATCCCATAACTGGTGGCCAGGCTTCCTCCGAGCGCAGATCTGAGAGAGGGGAAAGGTAAAGGTAAAAGGGGGGGCGACAGCCGAGCCAGCAGTACCCTTGTTGGTGGTCCATCCGGAATCACTGTTTTGCACAGCCTGCCCAGATACGAACTGGACCACCAGGGAGTAATATGGGGCTGTGAAAAGAGATGTGGGGGCAATCGGGCACTGTTTTTGTGAAAGGGATGTAAGTGATGGTGGTTGAGGGGTACATAGGGTTAGTCTAAATCCACCCCTGGCCCCAGGTACCGATATTCTTCATAGCTTTTCATGTTGAGCTTCTGTAGGATGACGTTGGACAGGCCGGGGACGTTACAATCCATGGCCATGAAGCCCAGAGAGTCCGTGTAGTAGCCGCTGGCTGCCGTGGAGGGCACGGACGCCTTCTGCCGGGAACGGCTGACTCTGCACGGCACCTTCCTCTGTGACATTGCAACGGGAATACCTGGACATGGGAGGTGAAAGAGAGAGATCCGCTGAGATGAGTTAATCCCGTACCCCGGACTCATAGGGCTTTATTCATGGAAAAGAAAACATAAGGCCAAAGCAGACATCACCTGTGGCCTGATATGCAAATTACACATTTCCCATAGAAAAGCAGCACATTTGCATATCAGGCCACCGGTGATGTCATAAGCAGGCGACACAGACACATGTAACACTGATTTTTCTCCTAATTGAGGCATTTATTTGCCACCTCACTGACTAGCTCTTCTCCCACTAATATACACCTCTCCTCTCATTGATACCTTCCCTGTATTAGCATCACTGCCAGCCCCCCTGACTCGTTATTAACACCTCACTCCACACCAGACATTTATTTAGCATATTAACACTCTCCATCACAGACACAACAAGCATCAGTCTCCTGCCTGCTTTCAGAAGCCTCTCAGATCAATGTGTCAATCCAGGTCTGACCTATAATTAGAGCCGGTCTGATCCCCGGAGACTAATGAAGTGACTGTAACACAGGATATCTCTGTCACTGACACTAATGTATGTATCTGTCCTGTACATTCACCAGGATCCATCCACTCAATCCAGAAATATACAAGAATCCACAATACAGACATGCCTCTCTCCCCCCCTCCTAACACACAGACACAGGACCTCTCCCCCCCTCCTAATACACAGACACAGAACCTCTCACCCCCTCCTAATACACAGACACAGAACCTCTCACCCCCTCCTAATACACAGAGACAGAACCTCTCACCCCCTCCTAATACACAGACACAAGACCTCTCACCCCCTCCTAATACACAGACACAAGACCTCTCACCCCCTCCCAGTACACAGACACAGGACCTCCCCCCCTCCTAATACACAGACACAGGACCTCTCACCCCCTTCTTATACACAGACACAAGACCTCTCACCCCCTCCTAATACACAGACACAGGACCTCTCACCCCCTCCTAATACACAGACACAGGACCTCTCACCCCCTCCTAATACACAGACACAGGACCTCTCACCCCCTCCTAATACACAGACACAGGACCTCTCACCCCCTCCCAGTACACAGACACAGGACCTCCCCCCCCTCCTAATACACAGACACAGGACCTCTCACCCCCTCCTAATACACAGACTTGCTCCTCTCACCTCCTCCTAATATACAGACACAGGACCTCTCACCCCCCTCCTAATACACAGACACAGGACCTCTCACCCCCTCCTAATACACAGACACAGGACCTCCCCCCCTCCTAATACACAGACACAGGACCTCTCACCCCCTCCTAATACACAGACATGCCCCTCTCACCTCCTCCTAATACACAGACACAGGGCTTCTCACCCCCTCATAATACACAGACCCACACCTCTCCCCTCCTTCTAAAACACCGACACGGGACACACACCTCTCACCTTCTCCTAATACACAGAAACCAGCAGACACACCTCTCACCTCTTCCTAACCCACAGACACCAGGACACACACCACTCACCTCCTCCTACACAGACACCGGGTGGGGGGACACAACTCTCACCTCCTCCTAATACACAGACACAGGACCTCTCACCTCCTAATACACAGACAGAGGGCTTCTCACCTCCTGCTAATACATAGACCCCAAATTATTATTTTTTTATTTGCGATTTATTAGTCACTGGTCTTATCTGATATCTAGGATAGCCCGATGCCTGTCCTAAGCATGCTTCAATTAGTATTACCCTCCACCACTTCCGCTGGAAGGCTATTCCATGCATCTACTACTCTCTCAGTAAAGTAATACTTCCTAGTGAAACAGGATGTCACAGAGTTTGATTTTATATCTCCTAGTTACATCCAATCACCCCATTACGTTCTAACGCATTCCACCACCTTCCCTATAGAGGGACATATTTAATTAGGGGGTGTGGCTTTGGGGGCGGGGCAGTACTAATAACATTGAGACTACGTCATGATCTATTTGCAGCTATTTATTTCGTGACCAGATTATATTCCCTTTAATGTTTTATTTTTACAAGGCACTTTTATTTGCATTAATAATTTCAATTCTATCCTTTTTTACATTCACAAAGGAAAACATATACAAAATATAATAATATTTTCATTACCTGTACATTTAAAATCACCCCCCCCCCCCCCTTTGAGGGGCACAAGATGTTTTAAAAACTATAAAAAACAAAAAAAAAATTCAAAACGCTTTCTAAACAAATAAACGATATAAAAAAAACACTGAAAAAGCTAAAACATTTTACTTTCAGATTTTTCAGAATCTCTAAATACTATTTTTACCCTTTTCTGCCTTTAGGGAAAATGGAGAGATATACGGTATATAACGCAGTTTGTTATTTTAATATTTTTTACCAGTAAAGATTTTATACAATAAAATATAGGTATATAGCAGAATAGATTCTGAAAATAACATTTTAGCCTTTTTGTTTAGAAGGTTAAAAAGGTCACAGCCATGTACCTTTAAATGTGTTAAAAAATTAAATACGTAAAATATTAAAAAAAAAAAAATTAAATAAATGTAAAAAATGGGATAATACCTTTCTGTCTGAAGTCCTTGGTATTTCTTTAAGTTGAGGATCTCTAGGTAGGATCTGGAAGGCTAAAGATCACGGTTTCTCCCAATCTCTCTAACCCACATTAGTGGGAAGATACCAAATGGGTGAATCCTACAGCTGCCCAAATGTTTTAACAACCTGCCCCTCTATTAATATCCATCATGGGTTTCTGGACAGGTTGGAGAAAGGAGGGGTCAGTATATTAACCCACCAGAGCCTGAAGGGTCAGAGGTCCTGATTTACTTCCAGGGAAACTTTTATAAATTAGGCTAGAAAAAAATCTAAATAATTGCTACACAATAAAACCAAAACCCCAAAATTCAGTACCACAAATAATTTTTCATTTTCAAAAAGATAATAGATTTACGTTAAATTGTTAACAACCCCTTAATGTTAAAATTGTATTTATGTTTTAATAACATAGTAGATTAAAAAAATAAAAATTTTAAACAATGCTTTAAAAAAAAAAAAAATCAACTATTTTTTATTATTACTTATAACAGGTTCCAAAAATCTGGAACATTTTAATATTAAAAAATAGATTTAAATTAACAAATACCTCAGTGTTAGAATTATAATTTTATTTGTGTTTTTAGTAATGCAATAGATTTTTTTATTTTTTTAAACTATTCTATTGTTACGTTTTTCTTGTATTTTCACACATTTTATGATATTGGTAATCAGATTGTTGGGTTTTTAACAGTTAAGGAAGACATTTTAGATTATACGGGTCACTTCCTGTGGAGTGTCCCAGCAGCCAATAGACCAGTCAGCACACAGGAAGTGCTCTGAAGACCAAGTGCAGAGGAGCATTGGTTCCCCCCAAAATTTACAAAAATAACAATTACATTTCAAATCTTATTTCCACTATTTGTTCTTCAACGTAAAATTACTTTGTCAAGGAAAATGCTTTCGATGATTAATATAATTATTGCTGAGATACTTAAGTTTTATTGCAAAATGTTCTTCTACTTGGGAGGATTTGATAGCGGTGAGAGAGTCTGTCGATTGGAAGTGACCTCTAAATGTATCAACATTCCCCACTTCAGCTGGAGGTACATTAGCATTTCAAAGGATTATTGCCTTGATCCATGATACATCACATAGAACTTTGAGATGCACATGTTCCCGTGAGCCCAAGGATTCATATTTAAACTTTGAAAAGGTTACTGGAGTATCTGGCAAATGTCTAAGGAAGCAATACCGTATTTGCTCGAATAAAATGCTCTGAAAAATACCCCTCGTCTTACGTTCGAGGTCGTTTTATAATCTGACCTCAAATTGAGGTCAGATTACAAGACTGGGATCCAGGTCCCCCGCAGAGCTGCAGGGGACCTGGATCCCCCTCTCTAACAGCAGGGGAATGTCTGCGTGATGAACGCAGACCTCCCCTGCTGCCACCCAGCACAACCGCCGGGACTTCTATGATGAAGGGGGGGACACAGACAGACAAGGGGAGGGAGGGTGGAGGGGGAAGAGAGAAAAGGGGAATTTTTTATAATTTTATAATAAAAGTTTTCTTCATTGATATAAACCCGACCCCTGGAGTGCCGATGGTCTACTTTTTGTTTTTTCCTTATTCCTAAAGGGTAGTCTTATATTCAGGCTTTTAGTTTTTTCCCTAAAGGAAAATACAAAGTTCGGGGGGGTCGTCTTATATTCATTGTCGTCTTATAATCGAGCAAATACGGTACTTTTAAAAACAGACCCTCTGATTAGAAATAAGTGATTAAATAAAAAGCTAAATGTTCCACTTTATTCTCACTTGCAGAATTTCTTTAATTTCCATCTTTTCGGATTATTATTTACTTTGTTGATGAAAAAAGGGAATTGCAGGGACTTGAGAAGGCTCAACCTTTTTCTAACACGGCTAATTCCCTTCTCGATCCCCCCACAACTTCTAAAGCCTCTCCCACCCTCCGCCACTAAATGGGTCGTACTGTACGTACAAGCTTCCGACTTATACACGCACACGTGTGTTGAAAAGAACCGCAGGTGATATGTGTCATACAAAGTATTCCCGGCGTAGAAAGCTATATTAAACATGCCCCTCACTGACCTGGTAAATGCATCAGGATGTCTACGGGAGAGATTTACAGCTGATTTACGATCAGCATAACTGAATTGTGTGGGTATAAAAATGCCTTGTAAAATTGGTACCTATTTTTAGGCCCAAATGGGATTCTGTGCATGGGGCGGAAAAGTTATTATCACTGGTGAGCCGTTTGGTTCTTAAAATATTTCAATAAATCCCACGAGTGAAAATGTGCGAAAACCGACAGATTAAATTAGCACCTTTTCAAATTTTTGGGAATTTTCTTGTATTTTTTTCATTATGACTGGTACTATATTACCCTTCTTAATGTTGTTCCTCTGCAGCCCAGAAAAAAAGGTAATTATGAAATATTAATTTAAATGCCAATCACGGAGCGCGACAGCGGGAAAAATGCCCAGAAGGGTAATAATATTTTACGGGTGCCAGGTGACTGAACGAACTGGCTCAAGTAATCGGTCTCATTTTAGCCACAAACCCAGCACCTCTCCCCCACCGGGTAATATTTCGATTTCTCGGTAGGTTATATTTTCAAGATATATGATTTTTTTTTTTTTTTTGTCCACAATGAAAGTTCATCTGGGATCTGCCTCTTATCTCTTCTTAAGATGTCCCAGAATCATAATATTGGATGACGCATGTGGAAATTGTAGTTAAGATTGTGAGAAAATGGATTTCTAGTCCTGTACAGGGGACTGGCCGATTCTTAGTTAAGGACGTAGTATCTTTAATATCTGAAATGTAATATCTTTCCCCTTCTGCTGTGTTCATATTCTCTGGGCTGCTCGTGTGAGTTTTAATATATATTGAGTGTATTTACCCATAAAAGCAGATATTTACAGACGGTTTTATCCAGCCTTTCCTCTGTATTAATGGTACCGTGATCTTAAATATTATTCACTCTATCCACCCATATTTCATCCAGCTACTGTAAAAAGGGCTTGGCACAGCTAGAGGCTGTATACCTATCTGCCCCCTCCTCCATACACTATCTGCCCCCTCCTCCATTCAATATCTGCCCTCCTCCTCCTCCATTCACTATCTGCCCCCTCCTCCTCCTCCATTCACTATCTGCCCCCTCCTCCTCCTCCATTCACTATCTGCCCCCTCCTCCGTTCACTATCTGCCCCCTCCTCCTCCTCCATTCACTATCTGCCCCCTCCTCCTCCTCCATTCACTATCTGCCCCCTCCTCCTCCTCCATTTACTATATGCCCCTCCTCCTCCTCCATTTACTATCTGCCCCTCCTCCTCCTCCATTCAATTTCTGCCCCTCCTCCTCCTCCATACACTATCTGCCCCTCCTCCTCCTCCATTCACTATCCGCCCCCTCATCCTCCTCCATTCACTATCTGCCCCTCCTCCTCCATTCACTATCTGCCCCCTCCTCCTCCTCAATACACTATCTGCCCCTCCTCCTCCTCCATTCACTATCTGCCCCCTCCTCCTCCTCCATTCACTATCTGCCCCTCCTCCTCCATTCACTATCTGCCCCCTCCTCCTCCTCCATTCACTATCTGCCCCCTCATCCTCCTCCATTCACTATCTGCCCCTCCTCCTCCATTCACTATCTGCCCCCTCCTCCTCCATTCACTATCTGCCCCCTCCTCCTCCATTCACTATCTGCCCCCTCCTCCTCCTCCATTCACTATCTGCCCCCTCCTCCTCCTCCATTCACTATCTGCCCCTCCTCCTCCATTCACTATCTGCCCCCTCCTCCTCCTCCATTCACTATCTGCCCCCTCATCCTCCTCCATTCACTATCTGCCCCTCCTCCTCCATTCACTATCTGCCCCCTCCTCCTCCTCCTCCATACACTATCTGCCCCCTCCTCCTCCTCCATTCACTATCTGCCCCCTCATCCTCCTCCATTCACTATCTGCCCCTCCTCCTCCATTCACTATCTGCCCCCTCCTCCTCCTCCATACACTATCTGTCCCCTCCATACATATTTGCCCCCTCCCCCCATACACTATCTGCCCAGTTCTCGCCCCTCCTCTATCACATGACCCCTCCCTTGTTACCTGGCAACCGCCATAGCGTCTCACCGGATGTGACGCACCGCTTGCGTCACGTTGCTAGGAGACCGAGGACGCAGCACGGTGAGCGGTAGGAAAGTGACAGGAGATATCGGGGAGGGAATGTGTATTATATAGGATGTTAGGGGGGCTTTATATAGGATGTTAGGGGGGCTTTATATTCTCTATCCTGGCTGTGAGAGGCTCAGTGTCCCCCGGAGCTGCTGATACACCAGTATCTATAGGTGAATAACCTTAGTATTAATATACTGGACGTGCTCATTACTCCCCCTGCAGGCCATGCTGGGATATTGTAAGGAGACACTGCCACCTACTGGCTGTACAGCCTTACTACAGAGATCCTACTGCTCTGGGATGGATTCCTAGGAAATACGATCAAATACTCAGTCTTATTCGATCGGATGCTGGCTTGGTGACTGTGTAATGGTGACTGTGTAATGGTGACTGTGTAATGGTGACTGTGTAAAGGTGACTGTGTAATGGTGACTGTGTAAAGGTGACTGTGTAATGGTGACTGTGGAATGGTGACTGTGTAAAGGTGACTGTGTAATGGTGACTGTGTAAAGGTGACTGTGTAATGGTGACTGTGGAATGGTGACTGTGTAAAGGTGACTGTGTAATGGTGACTGTGTAAAGGTGACTGTGTAATGGTGACTGTGTAAAGGTGACTGTGTAATGGTGACTGTGTAAAGGTGACTGTAAAGGTGACTGTGTAATGGTGACTGTGTAAAGGTGACTGTGTAAAGGTGACTGTGTAATGGTGACTGTGTAATGGTGACTGTGTAATGGTGACTGTGTAAAGGTGACTGTGTAATGGTGACTGTGTAATGGTGACTGTGTAATGGTGACTGTGTAAAGGTGACTGTGTAATGGTGACTGTGTAATGGTGACCGTGTAATGGTGACCGTGTAAAGGTGACTGTGTAAAGGTGACTGTGTAAAGGTGACTGTGTAAAGGTGACTGTGTAAAGGTGACTGTGTAATGGTGACTGTGTAATGGTTGTGTAGACTCAGCGAAAAGTGTTATTAAGGGCCAGTTTGCAGGAAAAAATACATTCCATATATACATTCAATAGTCCTTTTGGACTACCTAAGCTTGCAACCTAGCTATATGTTCCAGCCAAGCTCCTTAAAAAAAAACTTGAGAGGCAGAGTTGATTTCTATTTAGCATAACAATTTAATAAGTTAGAGGGGCAAAGGTCTAAAAGTAATATCAGGAAGTATTACTTTACTGAGAGGGTAGTGGGTGCATGGAATAGCCTTCCAGTAGAAGTGGTAGAGGTTAATACAGTGAAGGAGTTTAAGCATGCATGGGATAGGTATAAGGCTATCCTAGATATAAGATAAGGTCAGGGACTAATGAAAGTATTACATTACTGAGAGGGTAGTGGATGCATGGAATAGTCTTCCAGTAGAAGTGGTAGAGGTTAATACAGTGAAGGAGTTTAAGCATGCATGGGATAGGTATAAGGCTATCCTAGATATAAGATAAGGCCAGGGACTAATGAAAGTATTACTGAGAGGGTAGTGGATGTATGGAATAGCCTTCCAGTAGAAGTGGTAGAGGTTAATACAGTGAAGGAGTTTAAGCATGCGTGGGATAGGTATGAGGCTATCCTAGATATAAGATAAGGCCAGGGACTAATGAAAGTATTACTTTACTGAGAGGGTAGTGGATGCATGGAATAGTTTTCCAGTAGAAGTGGTAGAGGTTAATACAGTGAAGGAGTTTAAGCATGCATGGGATAGGTATAAGGCTATCCTAGATATAAGATAAGGTCAGGGACTAATGATAGTATTACATTACTGAGAGGGTAGTGGATGTATGGAATAGTCTTTCAGTATAAGTGGTAGAAGTTAATACAGTGAAGGAGTTTAAGCATGCATGGGATAGGTATAAGGCTATCCTAGATATAAGATAAGGCCAGGGACTAATGAAAGTATTACATTACTGAGAGGGTAGTGGATGTATGGAATAGTCTTCCAGTAGAAGTGGTAGAGGTTAATACAGTGAAGGAGTTTAAGCATGCATGGGATAGGTATAAGGCTATCCTAGATATAAGATAAGGCCAGGGACTAATGAAAGTATTACATTACTGAGAGGGTAGTGGATGTATGGAATAGTCTTCCAGTAGAAGTGGTTAATACAGTGAAGGAGTTTAAGCATGCATGGGATAGGTATAAGGCTATCCTAGATATAAGATAAGGCCAGGGACTAATGAAAGTATTACTTTACTGAGAAGGTAGTGGATGTATGGAATAGTCTTCCAGTAGAAGTGGTAGAGGTTAATACAGTGAAGGAGTTTAAGCATGCATGGGATAGGTATAAGGCTATCCTAGATATAAGATAAGGCCAGGGACGTAATTACCACGTAGACCGATGTTTCAATGCCGTTTCTTCGTTTTGGGGTAATACTCGATAGAAAGCATGGAAGATTGTAGTGGGCTCGGCCATTTTTATAGTGATATTACCACACCCGTTAGCAGCGTGCATTGAATCATCAAGGCCTGGTAATTTACCGTTAACACCATTACCATGGGATCTGGACCACGAGGCGAGGAAGCCATAGTGGGGACTGTGATACAGCTCGGTGTCTGTGATTAAAGACTGTTTAATGTGTTCATATGAAGGACACATTACACAGCTCCATTAAATGATGATTTGTTTAAAATGGCACCAAAATCAGGGCTTGAAGTGGTGTTTTGCGAAATGCATGGCAATCTCAGTATCTGTCATCTGTCGTCCCCCCCCCCCCCCCCCCACTAGATAGCATGTTAATAAAGCCTCTTCCTGCATCGCTGCTTCCCTGGCAGACGTAATGGGGACTCTTCGACTGATAGCATGCTTCATCTGTGTTTTCAGACCCGTAACCATGGAGACGGCACTGGCAGAAGGAAAGACTCCCCACTCTGTTCCAGTACAGATCACCGTCCTAAGAGCTCACAATCTGGTAATACATTCAATAAAGAACAGGTTGCCGTCTTCATTTGCAATACAAGTAATGCGAAGTGCGTTGGGAAAATGTGGAACACACATTGCACAATGGCTTGCTAGAGATTTATAACCTTTTGTAGCACATCATCCTGCTGAGCCATCCACATGTCCTGGGCTCTTTGATACTGTGCATATTTACTTTATCCGCTATACGGTTTCTCTGTAACAGTATAAGACAAAAAGATATCATCAGTTTTCCGATATTTACCAATTTAGAAGTGACAGTAAGTAGTTTGGACTTAAATCCTTCTCTTGTCCTCTGGATCCTATCTATCGAATCATGTGAAGGAGTTTAATAAAACCATTAACAGATTTATTTAACCAATCATTGTTAACGGGAGTAGTCCCAGAAGATTGGAAATTAGCTAATGTTGTGCCCATTCACAAGAAAGGTAGTAGGGAGGAGGCGGGCAACTACAGACCAGTAAGTCTTACTTCAGTAGTGGGGAAAGAATGGAAACCTTGTTAAAGAATAGGATTGCTGAACATCTAAAGTCGCTTGGATTTCAAGATCAGAGACAACATGGGTTTACTTCAGGGAGATCATGCCAAACTAATCTTATTGATTTTTTTGATTGGGTGACTAAAATAATAGATCAGGGTGGTGCAGTAGACATTGCTTACCTAGATTTCAGTAAGGCTTTTGACACTGTCGCACATAGAAGGCTTATCAATAAACTGAAATCTTTAAGTTTGGATTTCAATATTGTTGAATGGATTAGACAATGGCTGAGTGACAGGCAACAGAGGGTTGTAGTCAATGGGGTATATTCGATGCAAGGTCTTGTTACTAGTGGGGTACCTCAGGGATCTGTACTTGGACCCATTCTCTATAATATTGTTATTAGTGATATTGCAGAAGGTCTTGTTACTAGTGGGGTACCTCAGGGATCTGTACTTGGACCCATTCTCTATAATATTGTTATTAGTGATATTACAGAAGGTCTTGTTACTAGTGGGGTACCTCAGGGGTCTGTACTTGGACCCATTCTCTATAATATTGTTATTAGTGATATTGTAGAAGGTCTTGTTACTAGTGGGGTACCTCAGGGATCTGTACTTGGACCCATTCTCTATAATATTGTTATTAGTGATATTGCAGAAGGTCTTGTTACTAGTGGGGTACCTCAGGGATCTGTACTTGGACCCATTCTCTTTAATATTTTTATTAGCGATATTGCAGAAGGTCTTGTTACTAGTGGGGTACCTCAGGGATCTGTACTTGGACCCATTCTCTTTAATATTTTTATTAGTGATATTGCAAAAGGTCTTGTTGGTAAGGTATGTATTTATGATACAAAGATTTGCAGCAGGGTTGATATTCATGGAGGGATAAGCCAAATGGCAAATGATTTAGCTAAACTAGAAAAATGGTCAGAGCAGTGGCAACTGACATTTAATGTGGACAAGTGCAAGATTATGCACCTTGGGCGCCAAAAACCCAAAAGCAGAATATAGACTATTTGGTACAGTCCTAACCTCAACATCTGAGGAAAGGGGTTTAGGAGTAATAATTTCAGAGGACTTGAAGGTAGGTAGGCAATGCAATAGAGCAGCAGGAAATGCTAGCAGAATGCTTGGTTGTATAGGGAGAGGTATTAGCAGTAGGAAGAGGGAAGTGCTCATGCCATTGTACAGAGCACTGGTGAGACCTCACTTGGAGTATTGTACAGAGCACTGGTGAGACCTCACTTGGAGTATTGTACAGAGCGCTGGTGAGACCTCACTTGGAGTATTGTACAGAGCACTGGTGAGACCTCACTTGGAGTATTGTACAGAGCGCTGGTGAGACCTTACTTGGAGTATTGTACAGAGCATTGGTGAGACCTCACTTGGAGTATTGTACAGAGCATTGGTGAGACCTCACTTGGAGTATTGTACAGAGCACTGGTGAGAACTCACTTGGAGCATTGTACAGAGCACTGGTGAGACCTCACTTGGAGTATTGTACAGAGCACTGGTGAGAACTCACTTGGAGCATTGTACAGAGCACTAGTGAGACCTCACTTGGAGTATTGTACAGAGCGCTGGTGAGACCTCACTTGGAGTATTGTACAGAGCACTGGTGAGACCTCACTTGGAGTATTGTACAGAGCACTGGTGAGACCTCACTTGGAGTATTGTACAGAGTGCTGGTGAGACCTCACTTGGAGTACTGTACAGAGTGCTGGTGAGACCTCACTTGGAGTATTGTACAGAGCACTGGTGAGACCTCACTTGGAGTATTGTACGCAGTACTGGAGACCGTATCTCCAGAAGGATTTTGATACTTTGGAGAGAGTTCAGAGAAGGGTTACTAAACTGGTTCATGGGTTGAAGGATAAAACTTACCAGGAAAGGTTAAAGCATCTTAACATGTATAGCTTGGAGGAAAGACGTAACAGGGGGGATATGATAGAAACATTTAAATACATAAAGGGAATAATCACAGTAAAGGAAGAGAGTATATTTAAAAGAAGAAAAACTACCACAATTTAAACTTTAAAAGGAAGTATTACTTTACTGAGAGCGTAGTGGATGTATGGAATAGCCTTCCAGCAGAAGTGGTAGAGGTAAACACAGAGGTAAATTGTCCATGTAATGCTTTTTCCAAAGCCACAGCTTTAGCCACTTTCCCCTAAAAAGGGACCCTCTTTAAAAGGCTTTAGCATGTACCACTCCTAATCTAAGCAGTGGTTAATTTTAAGAGGTGCAGGGATGACTGGTATAGTGTGTGTATTCAAGACACACCCCCTTATAAAACCACACCCCTGAGGAACCCTAGTCCTGGAGAAAAGGTAGCAGGTATCAGATGTACCCCTAGTGTTATGTGCATGCTGTGGAAATTATGTGTGGTTGCCCTGTCTAAAAGTGAGCGGATTTTTGTTAGTTTGTGGGCGGAGCTGGGCTTGGAGTCCGAGCCACTCCCATGCGAGGATGTTTGATCTAAGTGATCTGTTCATAACTTCTCTCATTTCATTTCATGTCACATAGAAAGGGGTAAAAAGTGAAATTCCAGTAACATACATAAGGTCCGAGTTTAATAACGTCCTACTTGGCGACTCTCCCAAACTTGAATCCTCGGCGGACAGATCTACAGAGTATAACTTCACCACCAGCTTTGACCTTGGGCAGGAAAGTCCTCACAGTCTAGATGATGTGTCTCAACAGCCAGTTCTCTGTAAGTGACATATCCCTTTGCTATACGGTGCAGCACTGCATTATATATTAGATTTAACCCCGTTTTATATCATGTATGATTCAAAAGATATCCCGTTACTCTGTGTAAAAAAACAAAGACTTGGGAGAAATCGTCATTTTAAACTGCTGCTTCACTGAGAAGGTCCGGCAACCATTGGTCGCTCCTAGTGGTGTTTCCTTGTGTCAATCATGTAAGATGGGAGGGAGGAAAGTGGGAAACGAGAATGAGAATGTGAATGGTAATGCTAATTCTAGCAGTTAAGAAGGATGACAGTAGAACAGGAGTGAATGTGTGTGCGAATTCTGATATAAATAACTAGGAAGTTGGACATTGTAGTATCAGTGAGACAGTCACAAGATGTCAACACTGTAGTAGAAGATGGAGCACAGAACATGCTGAAGATTTAAATCTAAGTTGTTTGATCCAGCATATTAGACCAGGATGAAAAGGGAAATGTTAGCAGAAGTTTTTTTTATACAGCAAATTTTAGAGTTTAATCGCTCTTTAAATAAGACTAGGTGTAATACAGGCCGCTGCTGCTAGGCACATTATGTGGCACATTATATCCATGTAACTTACCTTGTGACTGTTGTTTTCCATCCATAGTAACCTTATTTGAGATCTTGCCCAAAGAGAAGAAGCAGAAGGAGGAAAAGACAGTTATTCTGGGGCAGACGACCGTGGATTTACTACCTTTGCTAAAAGGTGAGGAGGAAGTAAGACGGAGAGCTTTATTCATGAATCAGAGAATTGGAGGGAATTCAGATGAATGGGATCATTTTTCCAACTCGGCTACTTTGACTTTAAGTTTGAAATTCCCTTGTGAATTCCCTGCAGTGCTCTGAGTTAAGTCCAGAGCACGTTCTCTGCTGTGCAAGGTCGCGGAATAAGACTTCTTGGATCATCGTTAAAGTCTCATGACATACCCTGTGTTAAGGCAGGATTACCCAAATATAGGTACAAATAACCTAATAGACAGCTGCTGCGTACATCCAAATACTCCGGAAAATAACCAGCCACAAACTGCGATCCAGAAACAATCTTAACTTCATCTAGGCACAGACTGTGTATTAGAGCATTGCCTGTCCTAGCTTTCAGGATCAACATCGCTTCAAGAATGCAAATAAAGTACCTTATTGGGTCCTCTTTGTTCTGTATAGCTCTATCAGGGGGCGGACATGTTTAGAATCTTTGCTCTGTATAGCTCTATCAGGAGGGGGACATGTTGTTTAGAATCTTTGCTCTGTATAGCTCTATCAGGGGGCGGACATGTTGTTTAGAATCTTTGCTCTGTATAGCTCTATCAGGGGGAGGACATGTTGGTTAGAATCTTTGCTCTTTATAGCTCTATCAGGGGGCGGACATGTTGTTTAGAATCTTTGCTCTGTATAGCTCTATCAGGGGGAGGACATGTTCTTTAGAATCTTTGCTCTGTATAGCTCTATCAGGAGGTGGACATGTTGTTTAGAATCTTTGCTCTGTATAGCTCTATCAGGGGGCGGACATGTTGTTTAGAATCTTTGCTCTGTATAGCTCTATCAGGGGGAGGACATGTTGGTTAGAATCTTTGCTCTTTATAGCTCTATCAGGGGGCGGACATGTTGTTTAGAATCTTTGCTCTGTATAGCTCTATCAGGGGGAGGACATGTTCTTTAGAATCTTTGCTCTGTATAGCTCTATCAGGGGCAGACATGTTGTTTAGAATCTTGGGTTGGATGAGCAAAGATCTGACCCGACATTCCAAACAAAATGCCCGCCCCTGATATAGCTATGAGTACCGTATAAATACTTATTTGTCTACAGTTGTCCTTTAACTGTATAGTTACATTTCAAACGCTGTCAATTGAATATAAGTTCTGGCCATACAAATAAAATCATTACATTTTGCATTTAATGAAAAGAATATTGAAAGGACCTACAGGAGCAGGATTTTCTTTACAGCTATATGTGTTTACGACATTTATTCCAGGCGAGTGCAATATGAAGTTAACTCTTCCACTGTATCCCGTGACTGGCTCACCCTTAGAGGCCACACGCCCAGAAAACAAGGTAACAGTCTAACTATATCTTCCTCAGGCTTTATAATCCACCCTCCACGAAAGGATAAATCGGATTTTATAGTTGTATTTATTATTTAAGACATTTAGAATAGCACGTCTGCACTTACATTACCTGCCTCTCATGCTAATAAAATAATATTTCCCAGCATGCAACGTGTCTGCAACTTCGAACTGATCCAGCGTGAGAAATAGGAGGTATGAGACGTGTGCGTGTTTGACACCTCTGAGTTATGGGATCCGATCGTCAGGTTATAATCAGTTACTCCAGCTCCTAACGGAGTTATTGTCTGCTCTGTATTCATATCAAGCACTTTGGATGGTCGGCCCAATATTGACCCCAAAATGGTGCCTAAGAATTGCAGACAGATTTGAAAAGATCTCCCAAATCGGGAGCAGGGGGTTTGCATAATCAGTGCTTAGGTGATCGAGTCCCTTTAAGGCTGATTATTTTTCTAGTCTAATAAGAGTTTTGCGCTCTGACTGGGTATCTTCTCATACCTCTCTTCTTCATCCCATCCCTGTGTTGTTTGTGTATTGCAGCCAAGTGTAGAAGTGGCGGTCTCTGTCCCCGAACCTCTGCTCTCTGACGGGCAAATAAGCAACGGGAATCTGCTAAAGGTAACCGTGGAAGCGGTGTACTCTGCTCCGGAATCGTGGAACACCACCAGCCCTCAGTACAACCATATGATCAGCATACAGATCCCTACAGAAGGAGAGGTACACAGAGGTCAAAGGGCAAGGGAGGGCAAGTAGGAATAAAAACCCAGCAGGTATTTTACCGGCAGACCAGTAAAAAAAATTGGTTTAGTCCCAATGTAATATCCATGGCAGTGGCAGCGGTGGTCAATATATTCTTGAAGAAAGGGAGACAACCATAGGGGTTAATGAGCGGCGCGGTTTGGATGACCGTTTCATATTGGCAGAGCTGCAGACTGAATAGAAATGATGACCAAATGCCGGGTTTCCCTGATTGGATCAGAATATTGGATCATTCAGAGGTTTCCTTGGCTTGGGGTCAGGGTATTTAAAATGGCATCATCGCTTTGCCCTGGGATTGGCCCAAAATGTTTAAATGCCAGCGCAGGCAAATTCATAACTTCTTTTAAAGTCTTAGGGCTTTATTCATGAAAGAGAGAATTGAGAAGGGAATTTAAGGCCCCAATAGCCGAGTTGGCCCCTGTGACGGTGTATATCAGGTCCCCTGGGGTAATGTAGTGACTGTGCTCTCTGCAGAAGCACCAGCCGCTGGTCTTCTCTAATGGGGTGTTGAAGGCTGGAGGAGAGATGGAACCGCTTCCCCGTCACAAGAAATGGCCCGTGAATGGCATTGCTGCAGTAGGCGCTCAGAACATCCCAGAATCCTTCATTGTTGGGGGAGCGTATGAAGAAGAAGGTGGAGAAATGAACCGGACAGAGGTGAGAAAAACTACGGGCTTTGTTCATGAAAGAGGAAATTGAGCAGGGAACTGCAAACTTAAGGAAATTACTTTTACTCATCTAGTGTGGGCAGTCCTTGTTTCTTGCAAACTGCTGTCATTTCACAATTTCATCTAGCTGTAAGTATTTTATATTTTAAGCAATGCAAAATGTAAGACATGCTTTTTGAAAGCACCTTAATATGCATTAATATTTGGAAATTGCATTTTGGGCGTCAGACAGTCCCTTTAATGATCTCTTTTATCATTGGCTGATTACAGGACAAGGTCTTCCGCACGGAGGCAGAGACCCTGAAGAAGAGAGTAACATGGGACACTGAGAGACGCTGCTATCTCCAGCCATCCAGCCTGACCAGGTGACATTAAACATTATCCCCTGTGAGCGCTCGTTAAATGCCAGAAACACAGCCGAGGAATCGCCACTGAATTGTATTTTTTGAGACAGTTCTGGGTATAAATCCCGTCGTCTCCTGAGGTTTCGTTCTGCGGACGCCGTGGCACTTTTTATAAATGGTAACGCGCGTAATTATGTCTTGCAGCCTCCAGAAACGCATTGCCGAGTGCCGCTATTGGCCTGTGGAAATAACGAGGGTCCCGCTCGCCAGCACCACCAAGACAAAAACTAGCAAGCCGGACAAAGTAAGAGTGATTTGTGCAAAGGGTCGAAACAACCTGACGGAAAATCACTAGTGTTACAATCTATTAAAACACAATGGGGGTTATGGAATAAAAGCTCCCACAATGCAAACTGCAGACCCTACAAGTTACTAGCAAAATTATAGTACAATATACAATCTATTAGTTATCTAATCACTGTACCATATGTCAGGGTTGGACAAATGGAATTAGTTTTAGGAGCCAGGAAATGGCATGTATATCATGCAAACATACACACACAATCACGCAGACAATCACATACACACATACAGAGAGACAGTCACACATGTACACAGAGACAGTCACACAGAGAGAGACAGTCACACACATACACAGTCACACACAGATACACAAAGAGACAGTCACACAGAGATACAAAGAGACGGTCACACAGAGAGACGGTCACACAGATATACACAGATTGACAGTCACACAGATATATACAGAGAGACAGTCACACAGAGATACACAGAGAGACAGTCACAAAGATATACACAGATTGACGGTCACACAGATATATACAGAGAGACAGTCAAACAGAGATACACAGAGAGACAGTCACATAGAGGTACACAGAGAGAGACAGTCACACACAGAGAGACGGTCACACACAGATACACAGAGAGACAGTCACACACAGATACACAGAGAGACAGTCTTACACTTATTACCTCATTGCATGGTGGGAGCATTTCTGCTGCTGCCTGGTCTGTGCCTCTCAAACATGCACAGACCATCTACACTTGTAGTCCTGCAGGATGTTATGTGACACGTGGCGATCAGATATTAAAGCATGTTGCGCAAGGGCGGAGTTGGCAATCTGTGTAGCAATGAGCTGGAAACAAAACACTGGGGCAAATGGTGCCATGTGGATGACAACCCGGGCTGCCAGTCTAGTTTCCCAGGATGCCATACATCATGAGCTGTTTTACATTGTAATATTCCTTGTATCCTTCCATTGAATATATTAATAATCCCAAGCAATTCTCCCGCCTGTATTTAGCAGGGAGAAGAGGAATACCAGATTACCTTCCATGGGGTGGCATATGTAAACATGGTCCCTCTACTGTACCCCGGAGTTAAAAGCCTACGAGGGGCTTTCCGAATCTTTCCCTACCAGGACGATGAGGTGTTACAGAAGGTAGGAGACATTCGTTATCTGAGCCACAGTTAGAAGGCTAATTAATGGTGTGTTTATTTCTCAAATCGTTCCCATTCATTGCTTTAACTAAACTGATGTTGGCAATCTTCTGTTATAGGCTTTACTGATGAAAGAGGGAATTGAGAAGGGAATTTCAAACGTCAGGCCAAAATAGCAGAGTCTGAAGTACAGCTTCATGGGAGAATCTTTTCTAACTTGGCTACTTTTGCCTTAAGCTTGCACTTCCCTTCTCACTTCCCTGTAATTCTCGCCGTCATGAATACAACAGCAAATATGCAGCTGATAATGATATAGTTAATCAGCTTAGTGGTACTCATTTAATTGACCTTGCCAGGAATCGAAGCTGGGAAAGGCTGAGCAGGTCCTTCAGCTATAGCTTTCTTTTTTTAATCGTTTTTTTTTTTTTTTTTGTTCCCGCCCAGACAAAGTGTCAGTCCAGCGCCCTGCGTGATGTCATACGGCAGACGGGTTTGATGGGTAAAACTGGCTCTGCCCCGGTGACCACCGGTTCTCCCCATGTTAGGCAGGCACCAAGCCGGGCCATGAAAGAAGATAAAGGTGGCAGGGATACCAGCAGAAGGGTGAGAACGGTTGGATGGGGATGGATATTGATATTTACTGGGATAGTGTAATAAAAAAAGTCGCTTGACTCTCAGATCCCAAAACTCTGCTATTCCGCGGATCCAGCGGACTAAAGAGACTGTGGTTATACTGGGAATGTAGCGACTAAAAGGATCTTTATATGTGTCCATGTCTCCTGCTTATGACATCACCAGTGGGTTGATATGCAAATGGACTACTTTCTTTGGGAGATGTGTGATTTGCCTGCAAAGCCGCCAAGTGATGTCATAAACAAGAGACGCCTCAGACTCATTAAAAGCGCGTTTTCTCTTACCCTATGCATTCGCTTTGAATTCTGCCGACGTCTGTGGCTTAATAAAAGAGAGAATCGCAGGGAATTGAGATGGGAATTTCAAACTTAAGGCCAAAGTAGGCGAACGGGCGATTTCCAGCTCGGCTACGGTGGAGTTAAGTTTAAACTTCCCTTCTCAATTCCCTGTAATTCTCTTTCATGACACGGATCATGTTTCATTCTTTGCAGTCACAGGATATATAATAATACGTTTTTATTGAGTGAGGAAGAAATATTACATGGCAGAACCCGGCGGTTTATTGGTGCACTGGAGGCTGTCGAGAGAGGTATCTCGCCCCTTATGAAACCCCCATTATTTAGTGACTGTGGGGGTCATGGATAAATCTTTCTGCACACAGAAGGTAGGGAAGTTCTAAACGGCTCAGTCTCTGTTTGTTCTGAGAGATGGCGGCTTTATCTATACATTGAGTGGCGCATTCGCCAAACGCCGTCTCTCTGATGCCTGATTCTTCATACATGAGATGCGCCAACTTGCAGAGCGGCCCAGCATCCCAGAAGTTTGGGACTGGTACCCACTGCTCATTTGGTGGGAATTCCTTTATATATATATATAGGTGCCCAAGTCTATAGATGTGCTATTATATATAAACCCCCTCCCTATATATGTACTTTAGTCATAAAAAAAGGGAATTTCAACCTGAAGGACAATTTTTTTTTTGCTACTTTGGCCTGAAGTTTGAAATTGTCTTGTCAGTTCCCTTTATGAATAAAAAAAACTATATGTTTTATTACTGCTGCGCGGTTACATTGGTTTTCTATCTGTACAGTTGTCCGCGATGGTGAGGCCGACAGAAGTACCAGGAGATGGGGAAGCGGGCCTTGTCCAGCAGCAGAACCCGGATGGGCAGGTAGAATAAAATTGGCCCTAACTTTCTAATCTATCTGGCTTCTTCTCCAACTTTATAAAGAGAGAGTTTCAGGGAATTGAGATATGTCCCCATTCAGCTGCATTGGAGATTTTTTTTTTCCCCCAACTACTTTGGCCTAAAGTTTGAAATTGCCTCCTCAATTCCCTGCAATACTCCTGATTGAGTATGCCCTTATTGGCCAAGGGAAAATATAGATCATTAAATGACCATGTGGAATTATTATATGTCTCTCTACAGCAATACGCAGAGGCAGGCACATACATTGTGCTGGAACTGAGTCTGGAGAAATCGCTGGTGCCTAAGCGTTTGGCAGAAGAGCTGGCAATCAAGTGAGTACTGTGACGCGTCTTATCAACAGACAAAACCTCCATTCTGGTTTATCCGTTGGTGATAAATGACTGGAGTTTAACATTCCTGTCTTTCTAACGGTGATTAGAAAACCTTTCTAAAATCATATCATACTGCTGGTCCGCAAGCTACAGAACGCGGGGTCTAGTCAGAAACGAAGACACACAACCCGCGAACTGTGCGGAACTGACAGGTGAACTGCAAAAATAAGGCAGTGATAGCGGAGTTGGAAAGACAGGCAAATAGGAGAATTTTTTCCAGCACCACTATTGAGCTCACTTGGCAATTCACCATGGTTCACTGTTTATTGAATAGATCCCACTGTGTGTTTATTAGGGCTTTATCGATGGAAGAGGGAATTGACAAGGGAATTCCAAAAGAAGCCGATTTGGAAAAAATTTCCCACACAGCTTATTTTTTAAGCTTCCCTTCCCAGCTGTATAGACCCCTAAGTCCCTTCCCAGCTGTATAGACCCCTAAGTCCCTTCCCAGCTGTATAGACCCCTTAGTCCCTTCCCAGCTGTATAGACCCCTTATAATAAACGAGTGGCTGTGATCAATTTGCCCTTACTTACCGTATTTGCTCGATTATAAGACAAGGTTTTTTTCAGAGATTTTTTTCTGAAAACTACCCCTCGTCTTATAATCGAGGTCTTCTTGTAATCTGACCTCAAATTGAGGTCAGACTATAAGACATGGATCCAGGTCCCCAGCAGATCTGCAGGGGACCTGGATCCCCCTCTCTAACAGCAGGGGAAGTCTGCGCGATGAGCGCAGACTCCCCTGCTTCCGCCCGGCACGACCGCCGGGGCTTCTATGAAGAAGCCGGTTACTTCCGCTTTCGTCACAGAAGTCCCGGCGATTGTGCCGGGCGGCAGCAGGGGAGGTCTGCGCTCATCGCGCAGACATCCTCTGCTGCCCCACTAGGCACCGGTGAGAATCGGGCAGCTGGGGGATGTCTGCACGATACGTGCAGACATCCTCCATGCTGCCCGACACGACAGACTATTATGACGGACCAGCTGTCCGTCATAATAGACTGCCGTGTCGGGCAGCATGGAGGATGTCTGCACGTATCGTGCAGACATCCCCCGGCTGCCCCCACTAGCCACCAGGGATCGACTTCCAGGTGAGGGGGAGGGAGGGGGGCAGAGAGACAGGGGGAGGGAGGGGGGAAGAGACAGAGACGGGGAGGGAGGGGGGCAGAGAGGGAGGGACAGAGCAACAAGGGAAGGGAGGGGGGAAGAGACAGAGCTACAAGGAGAGGAAGAGGGGAAGAGACAGAGGGAGGGGGGGACAGAGCAACAAGGGGAGGGAGGGGGGCAGAGGAGAGGGGGGAGTCAAAGGGAGGGGGAGAGAGACAAAGCTGGGGGCAAGGGAAAGAGAGGCAGAATTGGCACATAAAAGGAAATAAAAACAAGAAATGCATTTTTTTGATATAATTTTTTATTAAAAAAGCAATTTACATATGAATATATACAAGTTTAACTTTTTTCCTATAGGGTAGTCTTATATTCAGGCTTTTAGTTTTTTTCCTAAAGGAATATCCAAAGTTTGGGGGGTCGTCTTATAATCAGGGTCGTCTTATAATCGAGCAAAACGGTATTTGTTGGATCGCTGATAACTTCTATGTAAAAGCTGTAGGGGATCTCTGCCACGAAATAAGAGGTCAGACCCACGTCACATGACCAGCAAATAAAAGAGATCAGTAAATTATAAGCCAATGCAGCGGTGAAGTAGATTTGTTTTGTTACTGTGCTAATGGACTTCTCAGTAATTACATGTACAAACTAGTGTTCTAGATTGTAAGCTCTGCGAGCAGGCCCCTCTATGTTCTGTGCTTAGCGCTATATAAATGAATAAAGGATTAGATCAGTAATGATGTTAAGTCTGACACGTTTTTTTTTTTTGCCCATAGAGTCAAAGAACTTCTTCCGCAGAGGCCCCAGTTACCCCGCAGGACCCAAGGTGCACAGAAGGTGAGACTAGATCTGGGAGTCAGGGAATTGAGAAGTGAATTGCAATGAAAAATCTAAGTAGCTGAGTAGCTGACATTCAACTGACTGGGAGAATGTTTCCAATTCTGCTCCTTTGGCCGATGGTTGGAAATTCCCTGTAATTCTCTGTTTAATGAATAAAGCCCTACAATATGATGACAAATGATCTATACATTTAACATCACCTTGTTGCCTGATATTACACATACATCATAAACAGGAGACGCCACAGACAAAACCTATAGAGTCTACGCAATAAAGAGAGAACTGCGGGGAATTGAGAGAGAAATTTCAAACTTTAGACCAATGTAGCCGAGTTGGAAAAATTCTCCAGCTCGGCTACTTTTGCCTTAAGTTTGATGTTCCCGTCTCAGTTCCCTGCAAATCTCTCTTTATTGAGTATACTTTATATTTCTCTTATTTTAGGCATTTTCTAACACAATGTATAGATCATTCTGTACATTCACAGTATAAGCCCTGCTTAGGTGACAGAGTCCCTTCCAGTAAATGCCTGTGCTCTCATTCTCCTTAATCATTGTCGTGTACCCAGGCCGTTACTGATTATCACAGTCAGATCACCAGCATCACCCACTCCATCCTAGAGGAGTATAAAGAGCTGTTTGGGCAGCAGGCAGACAATGGACAAAAGGTGGATAGAGACACCCTGGAAGAGCGAAAACGCCAGCTGAATAATGAGTTGAACAGCTCTGGGAAATACTTTGCATTCAAGGAACAGCTTAAGGTAAGAACAATTTAAACTCAAGATCTGTATCGGACATAAACAACAAGCACACAAAAGAGGACATGTTGTTTAGAAGAGTTAAATGAAAGAAGATCTGACCCAAGATTCTAAACAACATGTCCGCCCCCTGTTAGAGCTATACAGAGCAAAGATTCTAAACAACATGTCCGCCCCCTGATAGAGCTATACAGAGCAAAGATTCGAAACATGTCTGCCCCTGATAGAGCTATACAGAGCAAAGATTCTAAACAACATGTCCGCCCCCTGATAGAGCTATATAGAGCAAAGATTCTAAACAACATGTCCGCCCTCTGATAGAGCTATACAGAGCAAAGATTCTAAACATGTCAATAACCTGATAGAACTATACAGAGTAAACAAGGCTCAATAAAGGTACTTTATTTGTATTCCTTCATTAAAATATATGTATACTTGATGCACTATTTTAATTAAACAGAAGCGAACTTCGTGGGCGGGGTTTCTGAGTGTCTGTGTTTGCTTGCAGCACGCAGTGGTGAAGATTGTGAGGGAGAAATACCTTAAAACGACAGCATTCGAGGATCCAGCACAGCTCCAGGCTTTCCTGAGTGACCTGTACATCTTTCTGGTGGATCAGATGCACATCACCCTCAACAAGGTAAAAAATCCACATCCCTTTCCACTACACTGGGATATCGCGCAAAGTATTTGACCATATTTAAATGACCGCTCTCTGTAACCGATCCGTACAGACGCTGTTTGATGACAGAGAAGAACCGCCTCCTCCTCCGATGACCGACCCCAAGCAGCTGCGCCACTTTGCCCGGGAGGCGGAGCTCAATGAAGACTTCCCATTGGCAGAGCTGTATTACCAAGAGGTAAAGCAATTTAGCCCCTTATGCGCCTATTAATTTGTTCCACATTACTTAAATTTGTATCATTAATAATAAATTGGGCCGTAATAACTTCTTCTCTCGAAATTTGGAATATTACTTGTTCCTTAGAACTTCCATATGTCGATAAACTGGTCCATTTCTATCCTTTAGCTATAGAAAGTTTAGTAGCTACCAAACCATAGATAACGAGCTCTATCACTGCCGGATAATTTAGAACTATTTCAGGCCTACAGTCTATAGTATTAATTATTAACGACTGAATAGAACCATTGTCTCCTCAATCTTTGGAAAAATGTAAGGATGTTATAACCAGTGAGTTTTTCGAGTTCCCCTTGGCATTATTTGATCTATAGGTTAGAAAGTAGGATTCAAATATCGCCCAACTATATATAGTTATTAAATGCTGATTGAACCATTTTACTCCAACTAAGAGGATATATTCAATGGAATCAGTCTCACCACGTATAACACTCTTGTAAAATACAATATTTATTCACTATCCAGCACCACGAGATCTCTTTATTCTTCCAAGCTTTCAATCTCTCTCTGTCTGGATTAAGAGGGGGAGAAAATTAATCTCCAGCATTTGTTTTGAGGGATCGAGGATACTTTAATACCTAAATTCTGGCCCTTGAGAGCGGAAAATTAATCTGTAACGCCGCTATTCCCTGTTATTCCTTCAAACGTTAACTTTTGCTGCCCTTAATGGCCGTTATTGTATGTAGCCCAATGTAAAGATCATTTTTGTATTCTCTACAATCACAGTAATGTTTAAGTGATGTTTAAGTGTAATGTTTGCGTCCCGTAAATAAAATACAGCCAGGACTAAATCTAGACATATTGGAGGTTGTTGGCTGAAGGTCAGTTCTGGGCAAAGTTCTAGAAGTCGACCAATCAGCAGGTGCATTCCATTGGTTACCATGGTGACTGCGGAGCTTTTGGAATGTTGTTCCAACAATGGCTCTCCCCTGTCTCAGTACATCTGACATATCGCCAGTGTTTTTTTTTTTTCAGTCTGCAATATACGGTTCCACATGTTAATCCCAGAATTGTCTAGCTACAGGGACCATAAATTGCCTTAAAGGAACACTACCATAAATTGCCTTAAAGGGACACTGCTGTGAGCTATTTTCTTATAACCTAGAACAATGGTGGTGAAACCTTGGTGCTGCAGATGTTTGAAAATGGCAAATCCCACGATGCTGAGTCAGCCTTAAAAAGCCATCACTGTCCTGAATATTTCTTTAGCTAGTAACAGCTTCTAATCGTGCCGTGGTATTTTCTTTCCAGAGACTGGCTCGTGACCGCCAGCTCGTGGAACACTGGATGGATTACGGCAAATTTAAACTTCTCGTCGGGGATCGCATTAAAGCCCAGGAATGTTTCCGGGAAGCTTTGGTTATAGAACGAAAACATCTCCCCGGGTATTTAAGACAAATGAATAAAATGCGTGTTTAATAAAGTAATCAATTGATTTGTATCAGCAACATCAAAAAATATATATATTGATGGATGTTTGCATATTTTATAGACATGAAGGCTGTCTTATTAAAGGGTTTAAATATTTTTTAAACTAATGGGTCTACCCAATATGCTCCGATCGGGCTACACAGGAGATAACGGTCCAATTACAGATTTTCAGAATGGCATCCGCAATTTCGGCCACATTCGGTTCAGAGACTTGATCAGTGAAATCAAATCTAGTGGACAGTGGTACATTGCCAAGCAAGGTGGCCATCCACACTGTAGAAATGAAATAGTACCGTGATACACATGGCACGAAAATCGACCCTTTCAAAACCACTTCTGTGGTGTCTGAGGAACCCGAATTGTATAAAAATGGCCGACCATACAGCTGTATGCATGGAATAATAAGTAGGAGGAGTTAATGTCAGATCTATTCAGGTTAATAACAAGAAGGCGGTATCAACTCAGACGGTGTGATTGAGAAAGATGGCGGCTTAGCGGGGAATTGGTTTGCTTGTATTCCTGATGTATAATTCTGCTCTCTCTGTGCAGCCTGCTCCTCTGCGGTATCATGTCTGTACTAAGTGGGAACTATGGAGATGCTGAGATCTTCTTTGAAGATTCTATCTGTGTGGATCCCACCAGTGTCCTGGCCTGGACCATTTTAGGTACCATGTCACCTCTGTATGTCAGTGTGCACAGGGCAATTTATAGGAGGTATGGCCATGAGGTGCAATGTTATATGATATACAGCAATCAGGGATTATAAGTTAACGAGGGTTCTGTGTAAAGAACAATCCCAGTGTAAAGCTGCAAATAAAGTGTAATAGATTTACTGCTGTTGCAACAGTCCTGCCTGTCTCTGCATCCCCGCCTTATTGGAATGTCAGTGAATTTAGAAGCCCCGCCTTATTGGAATGTCACTGAATTTAGAAGCTCCGCCTTATTGGAATGTCACTGAATTTAGAAGCCCCTCCTTATTGGAATGTCAGTGAATTTAGAAGCCCCGCCTTATTGGAATGTCAGTGAATTTAGAAGCCCCGCCTTATTGGAATGTCAGTGAATTTAGAAGCCCCGCCTTATTGGAATGTCAGTGAATTTAGAAGCCCCGCCTTATTGGAATGTCAGTGAATTTAGAAGCCCCGCCTTATTGGAATGTCAGTGCATTTAGAAGCCCCGCCTTATTGGAATGGCAGGGAATTTAGAAGCCCCGCCTTATTAGAATGTCAGTGAATTTAGAAGCCCCGCCTTATTGGAATGTCACTGAATTTAGAAGCCCCGCCTTATTGGAATGTCACTGAATTTAGAAGCCCCTCCTTATTGGAATGTCAGGGAATTTAGAAGTCCTGCCTTATTGGAATGTCAGTGAATTTAGAAGCCCCGCCTTATTGGAATGTCACTGAATTTAGAAGCCCCACCTTCTTGGAATGTCAGTGAATTTAGAAGCCCCTCCTTATTGGAAGGTCAGTGAATTTAGAAGCCCCTCCTTATTGGAATGTCAGTGACTTTAGAAGCCCCTCCTTATTGGAAGGTCAGTGAATTTAGAAGCCCCGCCTTCTTGGAATGTCAGTGAATTTAGAAGCCCCTCCTTATTGGAATGTCAGTGAATTTAGAAGCCCCGGTGAAATTATGTTCTATGTGAAACTACAGTTGAACTGGATATTGTTTTCAGTGACATTATTGGAATGTCACTGAATTTAGAAGCTCCGCCTTATTGGAATGTCACTGAATTTAGAAGCCCCTCCTTATTGGAATGTCAGTGAATTTAGAAGCCCCGCCTTATTGGAATGTCAGTGAATTTAGAAGCCCCGCCTTATTGGAATGTCAGTGAATTTAGAAGCCCCGCCTTATTGGAATGTCAGTGAATTTAGAAGCCCCGCCTTATTGGAATGTCAGTGAATTTAGAAGCCCCGCCTTATTGGAATGTCAGTGCATTTAGAAGCCCCGCCTTATTGGAATGGCAGGGAATTTAGAAGCCCCGCCTTATTAGAATGTCAGTGAATTTAGAAGCCCCGCCTTATTGGAATGTCACTGAATTTAGAAGCCCCGCCTTATTGGAATGTCACTGAATTTAGAAGCCCCTCCTTATTGGAATGTCAGGGAATTTAGAAGTCCTGCCTTATTGGAATGTCAGTGAATTTAGAAGCCCCGCCTTATTGGAATGTCACTGAATTTAGAAGCCCCACCTTCTTGGAATGTCAGTGAATTTAGAAGCCCCTCCTTATTGGAAGGTCAGTGAATTTAGAAGCCCCGCCTTCTTGGAATGTCAGTGAATTTAGAAGCCCCTCCTTATTGGAATGTCAGTGAATTTAGAAGCCCCGGTGAAATTATGTTCTATGTGAAACTACAGTTGAACTGGATATTGTTTTAAAATAAAAATAAGTGCATTTCACATATATTAGACATACAGAAAGTAAGCTCTGCCCCTTTAACTGGAACTGCCCCTTTAAATAGGCGAGAACACCCCCCAATACAGTGGATACAACTGAGAATTGTGGGTCTCTCGTGAAAATGGAAGTGATTTCATACATCGGTGTTCTGGATTCTTACCACAGGTCTGTTCTATGAGATGCAAGACAATGACATCAGGATGGAAATGGCTTTCTCACAGGCAAACAAACGGCACCATGCCCAGGCTGCTCTGCAGAGACCCTCATCAGAGACTAGAGAGCCAGACCGTGAGGAGTCAGCAAAGACCACCGAGAAAGGTAAGCACAACATGCTCACCGAGCATCAGCAGGAGTCTCCCAGAATCCTCCTTCCCTGGTATAAAGGGATCATTGCTTATACATCAGCAGGAGTCTCCCAGAATCCTCCTTCCCTGGTATAAAGGGATCATTGCTTATACATCAGCAGGAGTCTCCCAGAATCCTCCTTCCCTGGTATAAAGAGACTAATCATTGCTTATACATCAGCAGGAGTCTCCCAGAATCCTCCTTCCCTGGTATAAAGGGATCATTGCTTATACATCAGCAGGAGTCTCCCAGAATCCTCCTTCCCTGGTATAAAGAGACTAATCATTGCTTATACATCAGCAGGAGTCTCCCAGAATCCTCCTTCCCTGGTATAAAGGGATCATTGCTTATACATCAGCAGGAGTCTCCCAGAATCCTCCTTCCCTGGTATAAAGGGATCATTGCTTATACATCAGCAGGAGTCTCCCAGAATCCTCCTTCCCTGGTATAAAGAGACTGATCATTGCTTATACATCAGCAGGAGTCTCCCAGAATCCTCCTTCCCTGGTATAAAGAGACTGATCATTGCTTATACATCAGCAGGAGTCTCCCAGAATCCTCCTTCCCTGGTATAAAGGGATCATTGCTTATACATCAGCAGGAGTCTCCCAGAATCCTCCATCCCTGGTATAAAGGGATCATTGCTTATACATCAGCAGGAGTCTCCCAGAATCCTCCTTCCCTGGTATAAAGGGATCATTGCTTATACATCAGCAGGAGTCTCCCAGAATCCTCCTTCCCTGGTATAAAGGGATCATTGCTTATACATCAGCAGGAGTCTCCCAGAATCCTCCTTCCCTGGTATAAAGAGACTGATCATTGCTTATACATCAGCAGGAGTCTCCCAGAATCCTCCATCCCTGGTATAAAGGGATCATTGCTTATACATCAGCAGGAGTCTCCCAGAATCCTCCATCCCTGGTATAAAGAGACTGATCATTGCTTATACATCAGCAGGAGTCTCCCAGAATCCTCCATCCCTGGTATAAAGAGACTGATCATTGCTTATACATCAGCAGGAGTCTCCCAGAATCCTCCTTCCCTGGTATAAAGAGACTGATCATTGCTTATACATCAGCAGGAGTCTCCCAGAATCCTCCTTCCCTGGTATAAAGGGATCATTGCTTATACATCAGCAGGAGTCTCCCAGAATCCTCCTTCCCTGGTATAAAGGGATCATTGCTTATACATCAGCAGGAGTCTCCCAGAATCCTCCTTCCCTGGTATAAAGCGACTGATCATTGCTTATACATCAGCAGGAGTCTCCCAGAATCCTCCTTCCCTGGTATAAAGAGACTGATCATTGCTTATACATCAGCAGGAGTCTCCCAGAATCCTCCATCCCTGGTATAAAGGGATCATTGCTTATACATCAGCAGGAGTCTCCCAGAATCCTCCTTCCCTGGTATAAAGGGACTGATCATTGCTTATACATCAGCAGGAGTCTCCCAGAATCCTCCATCCCTGGTATAAAGGGATCATTGCTTATACATCAGCAGGAGTCTCCCAGAATCCTTCTTCCCTGGTATAAAGGGATCATTGCTTATACATCAGCAGGAGTCTCCCAGAATCCTCCTTCCCTGGTATAAAGGGATCATTGCTTATACATCAGCAGGAGTCTCCCAGAATCCTCCTTCCCTGGTATAAAGAGACTGATCATTGCTTATACATCAGCAGGAGTCTCCCAGAATCCTCCTTCCCTGGTATAAAGAGACTGATCATTGCTTATACATCAGCAGGAGTCTCCCAGAATCCTCCTTCCCTGGTATAAAGGGATCATTGCTTATACATCAGCAGGAGTCTCCCAGAATCCTCCTTCCCTGGTATAAAGGGATCATTGCTTATACATCAGCAGGAGTCTCCCAGAATCCTCCTTCCCTGGTATAAAGGGACTGATCATTGCTTATACATCAGCAGGAGTCTCCCAGAATCCTCCTTCCCTGGTATAAAGAGACTGCTCATTGCTTATACATCAGCAGGAGTCTCCCAGAATCCTCCTTCCCTGGTATAAAGAGACTGATCATTGCTTATACATCAGCAGGAGTCTCCCAGAATCCTCCTTCCCTGGTATAAAGAGACTGCTCATTGCTTATACATCAGCAGGAGTCTCCCAGAATCCTCCATCCCTGGTATAAAGGGACTGATCATTGCTTATACATCAGCAGGAGTCTCCCAGAATCCTCCATCCCTGGTATAAAGGGATCATTGCTTATACATCAGCAGGAGTCTCCCAGAATCCTCCATCCCTGGTATAAAGAGACTGATCATTGCTTATACATCAGCAGGAGTCTCCCAGAATCCTCCATCCCTGGTATAAAGAGACTGATCATTGCTTATACATCAGCAGGAGTCTCCCAGAATCCTCCTTCCCTGGTATAAAGAGACTGATCATTGCTTTTACATCAGCAGGAGTCTCCCAGAATCCTCCTTCCCTGGTATAAAGAGACTGATCATTGCTTTTACATCAGCAGGAGTCTCCCAGAATCCTCCTTCCCTGGTATAAAGGGATCATTGCTTATACATCAGCAGGAGTCTCCCAGAATCCTCCTTCCCTGGTATAAAGAGACTGATCATTGCTTATACATCAGCAGGAGTCTCCCAGAATCCTCCTTCCCTGGTATAAAGGGATCATTGCTTACAGTGGCGGCTCTAGACTTTGTGAGGCCTTAGGCGAAAGTCGAACATGAGGCCCTCACGGACACACATTATTAAATAAACACACACTCAGTGAGCACACACTGACTCACAGACACACTCAGTCAGCACACAATCACACTCAGCCAGCACACACTCACAGATACACTCATCCAGCACACACTGACTCACAGACACACTCAGAAAGCACACAATCACACACTGAGAGAAACACTCAGCCAGAAGGAAAGGTGCTCAATGTTGAAAGTGGTCTCACAGACCACGTTGTGCTAGAAGATTGGCACTTTGTTCTTCCTCACAGCACCGGATGCACTGTGATTTAGCCATTCAAAATGCCAGAATTTTGCCACTCAATATGCCAGGATTTAGCCATTTAATATGCCAGGATTTAGCCCCTTAATATGTCAGGATTTACCCCCTCAATATGCCAGGATTCAGTCCCTCAATATGCCAGGATTAAGCCATTCAATATGCCAGGATTTTGCCCCTCAATATGCCAGGATTGTGCCACTCAATCTGCCAGGATTTTGCCCCTCAATATGCCAGGATTTTTCCACTCTATGCCAGGATTGTGCCCCACAATTTGCCAGGATCTTGCCCCTCAATTTGCCAGGAATTTGCCACTCTATGCCAGGATTTTGCCCCTCAATATGCAAGAATTTTGCCCCTCAATATGCCAGGATTTTGCCACTCTGTGCCAGGATTTTGCCCCTCATTATGCCACAATTTTGCCCCTCATTATGCCACAATTTTGCCCCTCACAATGCCAGAATTTTGCCTCTCAATATGCCAGGATTTTGCCACTGTATGCCAGGATATTGCCCCTCATAATGCCACTATTTTGCCCCTCACAATGCCAGGATTTAGCATCTCACTATGCCAGGATTTTGCCACTCTGTGCCAGGATTTTGCCCCTCACAATGCCAGAATTTTGCCTCTCAATATGCCAGGATTTTGCCACTGTATGCCAGGATATTGCCTCTCACTATGCCAGGATTTTGCCCCTCACCTCATTATGCCAGGATTTTGCCCCACACTGTGCCAATATTTAGCCACTCATTATGCCAGGCTTTGCTCGTTTGTGCCACCCTCCTCCCCCTTCCCTAGTACTTACCTCCATGCTGCTCTCCGTTGTTTCCTCCGTGCATCTTCTCTCCTGCACGGAGGAAGGAAGTTCCGGTCGCGTTTTTTTTTTTTTTTAAAAACTTTATTGAAGCTGCGCAGGTTCAATAAAGTTTAAAAAAAAAAAAAAAAACGCGATCGGAACTTCCTTCCTCCGTGCAGGAGAGAAGATGCACGGAGGAAACGTCCCAGGTTAGTGTAACAGGGAGCTTAACGGCAGCGTTAAGCTCCCTGTTACATCAAAGGCAATAGGGTGAGTTAGGCAGCCGCGAGGCCCCCGTGAGTGCGAGGCCTTAGGCGGCTGCCTAACTCGCCTAATTAGAGAGCCGCCTCTGATTGCTTATACATCAGCAGGAGTCTCCCAGAATCCTCCTTCCCTGGTATAAAGGGATCATTGCTTATACATCAGCAGGAGTCTCCCAGAATCCTCCTTCCCTGGTATAAAGAGACTGATCATTGCTTATACATCAGCAGGAGTCTCCCAGAATCCTCCTTCCCTGGTATAAAGGGATCATTGCTTATACATCAGCAGGAGTCTCCCAGAATCCTCCTTCCCTGGTATAAAGAGACTGATCATTGCTTATACATCAGCAGGAGTCTCCCAGAATCCTCCTTCCCTGGTATAAAGGGATCATTGCTTATACATCAGCAGGAGTCTCCCAGAATCCTCCTTCCCTGGTATAAAGGGATCATTGCTTATACATCAGCAGGAGTCTCCCAGAATCCTCCTTCCCTGGTATAAAGAGACTGATCATTGCTTATACATCAGCAGGAGTCTCCCAGAATCCTCCTTCCCTGGTATAAAGGGATCATTGCTTATACATCAGCAGGAGTCTCCCAGAATCCTCCTTCCCTGGTATAAAGAGACTGATCATTGCTTATACATCAGCAGGAGTCTCCCAGAATCCTCCTTCCCTGGTATAAAGGGACTGATCATTGCTTATACATCAGCAGGAGTCTCCCAGAATCCTCCTTCCCTGGTATAAAGAGACTGATCATTGCTTATACATCAGCAGGAGTCTCCCAGAATCCTCCTTCCCTGGTATAAAGGGACCGATCATTGCTTATACATCAGCAGGAGTCTCCCAGAATCCTCCTTCCCTGGTATAAAGAGACTGATCATTGCTTATACATCAGCAGGAGTCTCCCAGAATCCTCCTTCCCTGGTATAAAGGGATCATTGCTTATACATCAGCAGGAGTCTCCCAGAATCCTCCTTCCCTGGTATAAAGGGACTGATCATTGCTTATACATCAGCAGGAGTCTCCCAGAATCCTCCTTCCCTGGTATAAAGAGACTGATCATTGCTTATACATCAGCAGGAGTCTCCCAGAATCCTCCTTCCCTGGTATAAAGGGATCATTGCTTATACATCAGCAGGAGTCTCCCAGAATCCTCCTTCCCTGGTATAAAGAGACTGATCATTGCTTATACATCAGCAGGAGTCTCCCAGAATCCTTCCCTGGTATAAAGGGATCATTGCTTATACATCAGCAGGAGTCTCCCAGAATACTCCATCCCTGGTATAAAGGGATCATTGCTTATACATCAGCAGGAGTCTCCCAGAATCCTCCTTCCCTGGTATAAAGGGACTGATCATTGCTTATACATCAGCAGGAGTCTCCCAGAATCCTCCTTCCCTGGTATAAAGGGACTGATCATTGCTTATACATCAGCAGGAGTCTCCCAGAATCCTCCTTCCCTGGTATAAAGGGACTGATCATTGCTTATACATCAGCAGGAGTCTCCCAGAATCCTCCTTCCCTGGTATAAAGGGATCATTGCTTATACATCAGCAGGAGTCTCCCAGAATCCTCCTTCCCTGGTATAAAGAGACTGATCATTGCTTATACATCAGCAGGAGTCTCCCAGAATCCTCCTTCCCTGGTATAAAGAGACTGATCATTGCTTATACATCAGCAGGAGTCTCCCAGAATCCTCCTTCCCTGGTATAAAGGGACTGATCATTGCTTATACATCAGCAGGAGTCTCCCAGAATCCTCCTTCCCTGGTATAAAGGGATCATTGCTTATACATCAGCAGGAGTCTCCCAGAATCCTCCTTCCCTGGTATAAAGAGACTGATCATTGCTTATACATCAGCAGGAGTCTCCCAGAATCCTCCTTCCCTGGTATAAAGAGACTGATCATTGCTTATACATCAGCAGGAGTCTCCCAGAATCCTCCTTCCCTGGTATAAAGGGACTGATCATTGCTTATACATCAGCAGGAGTCTCCCAGAATCCTCCTTCCCTGGTATAAAGGGATCATTGCTTATACATCAGCAGGAGTCTCCCAGAATCCTCCTTCCCTGGTATAAAGAGACTGATCATTGCTTATACATCAGCAGGAGTCTCCCAGAATCCTCCTTCCCTGGTATAAAGAGACTGATCATTGCTTATACATCAGCAGGAGTCTCCCAGAATCCTCGTTCCCTGCAGAGAATTAAAAAGTGCTGGAAAATGATCTATACCTTGTGTCAACCGAATTGCAGCAAGTGCCTAAAATAAGAGAAAAAAATATTTTTTCAATGTGTTTCCTGGTTATGACATCACCTGTGGCCACAAGGTGATGTCACAAGAGCAACCAGATACATGTTAATCATAATTCTCGTATTGTGTGCGTTTGAATGCACATTTGCTAACACGGTGCAGAGATCCTTTTTTATTCTCCATATTAATGTTTAGTCCCTTTGATAAGATCTGACCCACCATGAGCCTGACCGATCTGAATCCCACCCCAGGAAGGATTCTCACATCAGTCCTACAACCCATCTAAAGCACCTCATGTGGGACAGACCTGCTGTGCATGCTGGGAAATTCACTTATCGCTTCCTTGGCATGGCGATTAGGCCCTTGAGATGTAGAAAGGTCCTTGTTATTGTCAGGTATAAGTCAAATGGTTTGAGTCAGTGTGAAGTGTATATTGTCACAGATCTCATCAGTTTCCAATTCTCTATTTCAGTCTCCAGCACAGCGCCGGACCCCCAGCCTAAATCCAGCAGTATCTTCATGGAGACAGCAGAATTCCTGGTCCAGGCCAATGCCCTGCAGGTCAGAGCCGTGTACACTGGCTCCGGTTACATGTATTAGTAACTGTTTAACCCACAGAGCTCAAACAATCACTCCTAGCCACACTGCAACCAAACCCCGCCCACCCCAACTCAATCCAAACCCCACCTACTGATTAGTGTTCTCCATACTACATCCAAACCCCGCCCACCCCAACTCAATCCAAACCCCACCTACTGATTAGTGCTCTCCATACTACATCCAAACCCCGCCCACCCCAACTCAATCTAAACCCCACCTACTCATTAGTGTTCTCCATACTACATCCAAACCCCGCCCACCCCAACTCAATCTAAACCCCACCTACTCATTAGTGTTCTCCATACTACATCCAAACCCCGCCCACCCCAACTCAATCCAAACCCCACCTACTCATTAGTGCTCTCCATACTACATCCAAACCCCACCTACTCATTAGTGCTCTCCATACTACATCCAAACCCTGCCCACCCCAACTCAATCTAAACCCCACCTACTCATTAGTGTTCTCCATACTACATCCAAACCCTGCCCACCCCAACTCAATCCAAACCCCACCTACTCATTAGTGCTCTCCATACTAAATCCAAACCCCGCCCACCCCAACTCAATCTAAACCTCACCTACTCATTAGTGCTCTCCATACTACATCCAAACCCCACCTACTGATTAGTGCTCTCCATACTACATCCAAACCCCGCCCACCCCAACTCAATCCAAACCCCACCTACTCATTAGTGTTCTCCATACTACATCCAAACCCCGCCCACCCCAACTCAATCTAAACCCCACCTACTCATTAGTGTTCTCCATACTACATCCAAACCCCGCCCACCCCAACTCAATCCAAACCCCACCTACTCATTAGTGCTCTCCATACTAAATCCAAACCCCGCCCACCCCAACTCAATCTAAACCTCACCTACTCATTAGTGCTCTCCATACTACATCCAAACCCCACCTACTCATTAGTGCTCTCCATACTACATCCAAACCCCACCTACTCATTAGTGCTCTCCATACTACATCCAAACCCTGCCCACCCCAACTCAATCTAAACCCCACCTACTCATTAGTGCTCTCCATACTACATCCAAACCCTGCCCACCCCAACTCAATCTAAACCCCACCTACTCATTAGTGCTCTCCATACTACATCCAAACCCTGCCCACCCCAACTCAATCCAAACCCCACCTACTCATTAGTGCTCTCCATACTACATCCAAACCCTGCCCACCCCAACTCAATCTAAACCCACCTACTCATTAGTGCTCTCCATACTACATCCAAACCCCACCTACTCATTAGTGCTCTCCATACTACATCCAAACCCCGCCCACCCCAACTCAATCTAAACCTCACCTACTCATTAGTGCTCTCCATACTACATCCAAACCCCACCTACTCATTAGTGCTCTCCATACTACATCCAAACCCTGCCCACCCCAACTCAATCTAAACCCCACCTACTCATTAGTGCTCTCCATACTACATCCAAACCCTGCCCACCCCAACTCAATCTAAACCCCACCTACTCATTAGTGCTCTCCATACTACATCCAAACCCTGCCCACCCCAACTCAATCCAAACCCCACCTACTCATTAGTGCTCTCCATACTACATCCAAACCCTGCCCACCCCAACTCAATCTAAACCCACCTACTCATTAGTGCTCTCCATACTACATCCAAACCCCACCTACTCATTAGTGCTCTCCATACTACATCCAAACCCCACCTACTCATTAGTGCTCTCCATACTACATCCAAACCCCACCTACTCATTAGTGCTCTCCATACTACATCCAAACCCCGCCCACCCCAACTCAATCCAAACCCCACCTACTCGTTAGTGCTCTCCATACTACATCCAAACCCTGCCCACTCCAACTCAATCCAAACCACACCTACTCATTAGTGCTCTCCATACTACATCCAAACCCCGCTCACCCCAAATCAATCCAAACCCCACCTACTCATTAGTGCTCTCCATGCTACGTTAAAGTCCTGCCAATACTATGTCCAAACTCCACTCATTAGTGCTCTCCACATTACGTCCAAACCCCACCCACCCTCTCCATGTCCTGGCCAATCTATATCCAAACCCCTCCCCCCCTCTCCATGCCCCGCCCATCCTCTCCATGCCCCGCCCACTCTGTATCCAAGCCCCGCCCATCCTCTCCATGCCCTGCCCACAGTCTATCCAAATCCCTCTCCCCATCATTGGCACCCTCTGCACATTACATCCAAACCCCGCCCACACTCCATATAAGGGTCCTCACAGGGAAGAAGAAGCAGGCCATACCACTGACCCAGCAATGAGTCCATTTATTATGATTTTGATCGGGCCTGGTCTGCACACTATCAATATCTTTCTCTCTGTTGTCTTAGTTCCTAGACAAGGCTTTGGCTCATGAGTTGCTGTCTCCAGATGGAGGTCCAACCTGCAGATATCACTTGATACGAGCTCAGTTGCATCTCCAGAGGAAAGAGTTTGAGGAAGCCAACGATAACCTTGAAGAGGCCTCCAAGATAGACCACCAGGTAGGTCTGCTCACTCTTCGGGCTCATGGAGAGTTATGTCACTCCAGCAGATGACCGATTGCCACGTTTTTCTCCCTCAGTGTCCCAATGTCTGGGCTCTCATGGGCCACCTGCGGCTACAGACCGGCAATAAGAGTGAAGCTCGGGACTGCTACGAACACACACTCAGCTTGGTGGAGGACGCATCAGAGATGCACCCTGTATACATGCGCCTGGGATCCATCTACCTGGAGGAAGGAGAGGTAGAGCCGTTACAGGAACGTCGATGGTTTAGCACATGGCGATATTAGGAGAAGTGTTAATTTCTTCTCTGTCCTTCATTTCACAGTATGAAAAGGCTAAGAACACCTACCTGATGGCTTGTAAGCACTCCCCCACGTGCCTGACTTGGCTGGGAGCTGGTATCGCTTGCTACAGGGTAAGATATCCCAAGAATTCAGGCCTAAAGGGACACTGTCCTGTCGAATGTTAAGTGATTTATGAATGAAAGAGACAGTTGCATGGAATGGTCCAGGGAATGAGTTATAACAATTCTCCCATTCAGTTTGAAATGTCATTTTCAGTTCCTTGTCTGGGGGATAAAACCCTGTATATTACACATAGAACGTAAATTTATTTATATATAACGTATTTTACCAGGAGGAATACATTGAGATTTCTCTCGTTAAGTAACTCTTTGTCTGCCGTACAGCTGGGAGAAATGGAAGATGCACAATATGCCTTGTCTGAGGCCAACGCTTTGAATAACAGCAATGCTGCTGTTTGGGGATACCTGGCACTCATCTGCTTGAAGGTGAGGAACTAACACCAGATATCCACTAGAGGGCAGTAAGAGAGCAGCTGGACCCCTTGGAATCTGGCATTACATTATGTATTCAGTGCTGTTTACCTTACGTAGAAACATAGCATGTGTCACCGGCAGAGAAGAACCATTCAACCCATTTAGTCTGACCAATTACCGGAATACTTTCATTAGTCCCTGACCGTATCTTATATCTAGGATAGCCTTATACCTATCCCACGCATGCTTAAACTCCTTCACTGTATTAACCTCTACCACTTCTACTGGAAGGCTATTCCATACATCCACTACCCTCTCAGTAATGTAATACTTTCATTAGTCCCTGGCCTTATCTTATATCTAGGATAGCCTTATACCTATCCCACGCATGCTTAAACTCCTTCACTGTATTAACCTCTACCACTTCTACTGGAAGGCTATTCCATACATCCACTACCCTCTCAGTAATGTAATACTTTCATTAGTCCCTGGCCTTATCTTATATCTAGGATAGCCTTATACCTATCCCACGCATGCTTAAACGCCTTCACTGTATTAACCTCTACCACTTCTACTGGAAGACTATTCCATGCATCCACTACCCTCTCAGTAAAGTAATACTTTCATTACTCCCTGGCCTTATCTTATATCTAGGATAGCCTTATACCTATCCCACGCATGCTTAAACTCCTTCACTGTATTAACCTCTACCACTTCTACTGGAAGACTATTCCATGTATCCACTACCCTCTCAGTAATGTAATACTCTCATTAGTCCCTGGCCTTATCTTATATCTAGGATAGCCTTATACCTATCCCATGCATGCTTAAACTCCTTCACTGTATTAACCTCTACCACTTCTACTGGAAGACTATTCCATACATCCACTACCCTCTCAGTAATGTAATACTATCATTAGTCCCTGGCCTTATCTTATATCTAGGATAGCCTTTTAGCCCCATAACCTCCATCACCTAAACACTGCTTATACTGTAAATGTAGAGAATACAAATGATCTATTCATTGTATTAACAGAAATACAAACCAATGTATAGATTTGGGAAACTATGTTTTGATTGTGTCTGTGGAGTTCCCTGTGAAGGTCACCTTAATTCTATACAAATGCTTTCAATGGGAAATGCGTAATCTGACTATCAAGCCACAGGTGATGTCATAAGCAGGAGACTCCACAGACACGTTGAAAACACATTTTATTCTTCTATACATTTGTTTGCAATTCTGCTCCTACGCTGTAAAGATCTTTTTTTTTTTTTTAATTCTCCATAGTCATACTATAAACAATATTTTAGTTTAATTAGTGCACAGGTATAATTTGATTTGAATGTGTTATCTGTGCCTTAGCCAAACACACAGTTTCATAGTATAAAAAGTGAGACAGCGCTAATAATAAATACAAACACAGTATGGCAAAATGAACTGCAAGGACAATAGGATATATATATATATATATATATATATATAAATAAACATAAAAAGACACAATATGACAATCCAGAGTCACAAAATGAATGAGTGATCACATGGATAGAAAAAACACTGGGAATAAGTAACAATAGACAGAATTAAAAAAGCCCTCTATGGCTACAAAAATAGTACATAAATGGTATAATACATAAAAACTAATAATGACAAAATCCCTTACCCACTGGGTCTGTTCGCCTGGCCAGGTCTATTGAACAGTTTAGGATATGCACTAAGAAAAACAGCTACACCCCACAGGACGCATTTCGAATTTTCTTCATCAGCTGGTGGGCGATAGTGCAATAACACCAGTGGGGAAGGGATCAACTTATATACTAAAAACATTGGACACACCCTAATCAACACTCATCTCCATCAGCTGACTGTAATTTAGCAGAGAAGAGGAAATGCAGGTCATAGAGAGGGGAGAAACGTGGAAAGACGCGACCGTTGTCATGGTAGCGAGTATAATACAGGAAGTTCCCCTCTATGTAAAAAAGTGACCATAGAGAAGTATTTAAACAGAGAGAAAGCATTGTATCCATAGCAACGCATCCCCTTACGTTATGTCTCCGCCCCGCATAGCCGGCATAGCAAGGGGGGAGACAGTCACAGGGGAGACCGCAGCGGTGCAAGTGCTTACTCAGAAAATAGCAGAAAGAAATATGTTATATCTGCTAGATGGAAACAAGGATCATTGGTAAACATGCAGTATAGATAACAGCAGCATGTTGACAATATACAGTGAAAAAATGCGATCATGTGACCATCTTAAAACATATGTACATACAATAAATATTAGACACATGAGGAACAATTTTTTGTACCATACAAGAGAAAGTGCAAAGTATATACATATTCATATTTAGTAGTATGACAACAGAAATATTTTCTGTCAAAAAACAGGACAGAAACGGCCCCATAAGATATATTTTGCCATATAAATCCCAGTGGCAGCAACAACAGAAATAATAAATTGGATCTAGAGCAAAGAGACAGACACATATAAAAAAAACACAGTTTCATAGAATACAAGTAAGTTGGAGTCTCCAGGGTATAGCTGTCTGTACTTTGTTATAAGGCTGTGTATGCTTCATACATCCAATGTCTGGTGTCAGTAGTAGGATATGCACTGTATTTACTGACCCCCTGCACTTTCTTCTAGACTGGGAGGCAGCTGGAAGCTGAGCAATCCTACAAATACACCCGAAAGGTCAGTACAGGAGTTTGCTGCAACTAGCAATGGTTAATGGGAAATGTAGTTCAATAAGCACTTTAGAGTTATTGGTTTCCTTCCTGACTGTTGATGGTTAAGATAAAACTTGTGCTTCTTACTTTATTCTATAGAATTACTCACTAATAATTATAGTCTCCATCACTTTAGATTCTAAACAACATGTCCGCCCCCTGATAGAGCTATATAGAGCAAAGATTCTAAACAACATGTCTGCCCCCTGATAGAGCTATACAGAGCAATGATTCTAAACAACATGTCCGCCCCCTGATAGAGCTATACAGAGCAAAGATTCTAAACAACATGTCCGCCCCCTGATAGAGCTATACAGAGCAATGATTCTAACCAACATGTCAGCCCCCTGATAGAGCTATACAGAGCAAAGATTCTAAACAACATGTCTGCCCCCTGATAGAGCTATACAGAGCAATGATTCTAAACAACATGTCCGCCCCCTGATAGAGCTATACAGGACAAAGGTTCTAAACAACATGTCCACCCCCTGATAGAGCTATACAGAGAAATGATTCTAAACAACATGTCCGCCCCCTGATAGAGCTATACAGGACAAAGATTCTAAACAACATGTCCACCCCCTGATAGAGCTATACAGAGCAATGATTCTAAACAACATGTCCGCCCCCTGATAGAGCTATACAGGACAAAGATTCTAAACAACATGTCCACCCCCTGATAGAGCTATACAGAGCAATGATTCTAAACAACATGTCCGCCCCCTGATAGAGCTATACAGGACAAAGGTTCTAAACAACATGTCCACCCCCTGATAGAGCTATACAGAGAAATGATTCTAAACAACACGTCCGCCCCCTGATAGAGCTATACAGGACAAAGATTCTGAACAACATGTCCACCCCCTGATAGAGCTATACAGAGCAATGATTCTAAACAACATGTCCGCCCCCTGATAGAGCTATACAGGACAAAGATTCTAAACAACATGTCCACCCCCTGATAGAGCTATACAGAGCAATGATTCTAAACAACATGTGCGCCCCCTGATAGAGCTATACAGGACAAAGATTCTAAACAACATGTCCGTCCCGATAGAGCTATACAGAGCATAGATTCTAAACAACGTGTCTGCTTACTGATAGAGCTATACAGAGCAAAGATTCTAAACAACGTGTCTGCTTACTGATAGAGCCATAGAAAGCAAAGAGGGCTCAATAATGTGCTTTATTTGTATTCTTAAAATAAAATCTCTACACTTGATGCAATCTTTCAATGCATCAGAATTTATTATATTTGCTGACAATTTTCCTTTAACTTTGGCCCAGAAATGACCTTTTGTACAAACTCGATATGCAGTGTAATCACGACGTTATATCTGTATTACAGACACAGTTCCTTCCCCGCATGCCGAGGGGGTCTCTCTATGGGAGGTGACGTTACATTTAATCATTATGTCTTGTGTCCCAGTTAAATCTCCAGGATCCGTCTCTGCTCGCAGAGATTCAGCAGCTTCAGGAGCAGGTTGGTTTCGGAGACCCATCCATGTAACTCCCGAGGACTGCAAACAAGATTAGCCTGGGCTCCAGAATCCACAGGACAATTACTGTGACGATGCCAGGTCTGGGGACTGTGATCAATCTCTACAGAGAATGGCTACAGAGGATAAAAGGGTCTTCCTCCAGATTGCCATCAGCACCTTCTCCGATCCCACATCTATGTGGCCTCGTAATGAGCTATACATTGTAGAAAACTTACATTAATAATCTGCATGTTTGTCTGCTTCAATAAACACTTATTTTACTGATTTACTTGTATGCATTGTTTTTTCGAGGTTAATGAGCCCTCCTCTTGTACACACAGTACTATGTTATGGAGTTTGCGCTCCCTGTGGGGTCTGAAGTCTGAGCGCCAGCAGGTCATGTGATCCCCCAACATTCTCACATCAGAACGCGTGCGTGCAGCGCACAGACACCATGCTGCCTGCTCGCCCGCAGAGAGGCTGGCGAGGGTATATCTTCTGATCTCCTCTGCCAGGGGGTTCTGCCTTTTTTCCCTCTGAGATTGCCACTAAACGGCGAGCGCGCAATCCCGATATTCGCTGGTTCAAACCCACGTCCATCGATTAGACATGGGGGGGCTTGGGGTAAGGGTCAGCTGTGATCTCCAGCATTAGAACCCATGGGAGGTGCAGTTGTGGGTATGTCAGACTTGCGGTGTGGAACGGCGAGCTGGTTACGCATGCGTGCTGCCGCTAGCGCACATTTGTTCCACTTCCTGCTGGGAACTTGTGCAATCTCGGTGAAAAAGGCAGAACACCGGAAAGTTTTTTAAGGGGGTCCAATAAGACCACCACTAACTGTGACCGTTGTATTGCCTGTCACCCCCTGTGGGTGCCAGTTATGGCTCACATTTGGCACTCCAGCTGTTGTAGACTACAATTCCCATGAAGCTCACTGTTAGGACTGCATTGGACTGATGGGTGGGAGGGGCCATGTGAAAGGGGCAGGTCAGCAGCAGGTGTTACCAGGCAACGCGTCCTGGGCGTGTCCTCGCAGAGCGAGCGAGTGGTACACACTAGAGCCAGTGATGTAAGTGACACACGGAGCTCTGCCGTGGGGTGACGTGCTGCATGCACGGGGCCTCGCTGTGCGCGGGGGGAATCGCGTGTACAACTTGTTGTCATCTCTTGTACGTCATAGTTCGGCGCCGCTGTATCTAGGGGGCGGAGCAGAAGCTCCTGTCGTTGCTAGGGAGGCGCCTTGGTGACGTTGAGCCAGTCAGACAGTTACCAGCGGCGGGAGGATTGAGCTGCAGCCGGGGAAACATGGCTGGAGGTACTGGGGGTCTGCAGCTAGTAGGGGGTCTGTACTGGGGGTCTGCAGCTAGTAGGGGGGTCAGCAGTTAGTCGGGGGGTCAGCAGCTAGTAGGGGGGTCTGCAGTTAGTAGGGGGGTCAGCAGTTAGTCGGGGGGTCAGCAGCTAGTAGGGGGGTCTGCAGTTAGTAGGGGGTCTGTACCTGGGGTCAGCAGCTAGTAGGGGGGTCTGTACTGTGGGTCAGCAGGTAGTAGGGGGGCTGTACTGGGGTCAGCAGCTAGTAGGGGGGTCTGCAGTTAGTAGGGGGTCTGTACTGGGGGTCAGCAGGTAGTAGGGGGGTCTGTACTGGGGTCAGCAGCTAGTAGGGGGGTCTGCAGTTAGTAGGGGGGTCTGTACTGGGGGTCAGCAGCTAGTAGGGGGGGTCTGCAGTTAGTAGGGGGGTCTGTACTGGGGGTCAGCAGATAGTAGGGGGGATGTACTGGGGTCAGCAGCTAGTAGGGGGGTCTGTACTGGAGGTCAGCAGCAAGTAGGGGGTCTGTACTTGGGGTCAGCAGGTAGGGGGTCTGTACTGGGGGTCAGCAGCTAGTAGGGTTCTGTACTGGGGTTCAGCAGCTAGTAGGGGGGTCTGTACTGGGGGTCAGCAGCTAGTAGGGGGGTCTGTACTGGGGGTCAGCAGCTAGTAGGGGGGTCTGTACTGGGGATCAGCAGCTAGTAGGGGGGTCTGTACTGGGGATCAGCAGCTAGTAGGGGGGTCTGTACTGGAGGTCAGCCCCTAGTAGTGGCGTCCTGCTAGTAGGGGGTCTGTACGGGGTGGAGGTCAGTTGTTAGTAGGGGGGTCTGTACTCAGTGTCAGCAGCTAGTAGGGGGGTCTGTACTGGGGGTCAGCAGTTTGTGGGGGATCTGTTGCAGCTGTAAGTAGATATGTTAATGCACTGGTTATAAATGTACCTGTAACACCTGGGGGTCTCAGTGTTTAAAGTTATTTGAATTCATCACACAGTGTGGCAGCATCCATTTGTGAATATCTTTAAACATGTGCGTCTGGAGGATTGGAAGAAATCCAGCAAGGAGGGAGATGTGACCACTTCCATGGTAATAACCATTCATTCAATCATTTATTATATGATCATCTAATATTTTCCACCATTTCTCTTTGTTTTACTCCTGCTCCATAATGTGTGCAGCGCGAAACGCGTCAAGTCTCTTGTTACCTTGTAATTAGCATTACAAGTGTATTATAAAATGATAAGTAAACCGCTTTTCTTCTTTGTAAACTGCATCCTCTCCAGGACAAGACCCTAAAATGCACAGTGTATAAAATCCGAGGTTCTATCCCAGCCGGAAACTACATCCAGCTGCCCAAGACCAGCTCCCAGTCCCTGGGTCTGACAGGACGGTACCTCTACGTGCTCTTCTGCCCCTTGCCTGGTAAACACTTTGTGGTGCACATCGATGTCAGTGCAGAGGTAGGGTTTACATGTCACTCGGAAGATCCGTGCTGTTGACTTCCCGTCAGCGCTTCCTTTTTCGTTTTTATCCGTTAACATTCGGCTCTTCTCCTTCAGAGCGGCCAGACCGTCCGGATCTCCTTCTCCAACCTCTTCAAGGAGTTCAAGTCGACAGCAACATGGCTGCAGTTCCCGTTTGTGTGCGGGGCGATAAAGGGGTCGGTGTACGACGTCACGGCGCAGACGGCGAGGAAGGGTGAGTGTCGCTGGTGTATTGAAGATGCTTCTCGCTGTAAAACAAATCCAAGTATTGTCTCTGCCAGTAATAAACCCACCAAACAAGTGTTGGCATTCACCCAGTAAATCCACGACTTCTAACGATCCTTTCCAGATCTGGTCGGACCGGCCCCCACAGGCTCACGTTGGACCTGCCTCTTGATGGACATGCAGTACATCCTGTCCGTGTACCTGAGTCGTAAATACAGCCACCTGCGGAGCATCAAGCTCTGCTCTAACCTCTTGGTGAAGAACCTGCTGACCAGCGATCTGCTCTTCAACCCTGGTGAGAACCGGTAGATTTCCTACTCCCTGCACTAGATTACTCTCCCACTACTCCATATTAAGGAGATGGAGGTGTTTTTTTATTCTGTGATGGGAGCAGGGTTAGTGATGAATGGGAGCCATGTTAATCCATCCTGTGTCTTAATTGCAGAGTTGTCCTTCAACGAGGCGCGGCAAAACAAGGTTCTCTCTGAAGGAGTGTCTCCCATGCCCCGGGAGATGGCCTTTCCAGTGCCCAAGGGTGAGAAGTGGCACGACATATATGACTTCATAAGGTGGGTACCGGAGGGAAAGGAGAGGTTATTAGATGGGATGAATGCTGTAGATCCTGATATCGGCTGATGTTCCTCCTCTCTATATCAGGTTTCCCTCTGATGGTGAGAAGCTGCCATATGACTCCATCCAGAAAGGGCAACTCCGTCCAGAACATGGTGAGGAACAAGTCATCTGCCCCTCTGTGACTGTCCAGTACCCTTGGGACCTCTGATTCCTGAGATGTTGTGTGAAGCAGCTTTTGTATATTATATGCTCACCCTCATTTCTCATTCACAGGATCCCAGAGATCCCGCAGCCCTGCCCGGGAACAGCCTCGTTCAGTTACCATCAGCAAACCAGTACAGGACAGAGTGTCTCTTATACAGCAGATCACCACACCCAAACCGGTAAGGCCTGCCCCCAGAAGGGCACTAATACAGCCCATCCCCTGCTTCCTGGAGGGGCACTAATACAGCCCATCCCCTGCTTCCTGGAGGGGCACTGATACAGTCCGCCCCTGGAGTGCCACTGATACAGCCCATCCCCTGGCCCCCGGAGGGGCACTGATACGGCCCGCCCCCTGAGGGGCACTAATACAGCCCATCCCCTGCCCCCTGGAGGGGCACTGATACAGCCCACCCCCGGAGTGGCACTGATAAGGCCCATCACTTGCCCGCCCCCGGAGGGGCCCTGATATGGCCTATCCCCGGAGGGGCCCTGATATGGCCCATCCCCGGAGGGGCACTGATATGGCCCATCCCCGGAGGGGCCCTGATATGGCCCATCCCCGGAGGGGCCCTGATATGGCCCATCCCCGGAGGGGCCCTGATATGGCCCATCCCCGGAGGGGCACTGATATGGCCCATCCCCGGAGGGGCACTGATATGGCCCATCCCCTGCCGCCCCCCAGAGTGGCACTGAACTGATTTCGCCTGTTGCTCCCTTGTTCCCCCCCCCCCCCCCCCCCAGATGCCTCGCCAGATTCCTCTACGTGTGGCGTCCATCCCCGAGCATTACCACAATGTGCGGGTGCAGTTAGAAGATGACGGAGCATCTGAGAGTCAGAGTGACGCCAACATGGAGGATGATGGGGGTATCCATGTGTATGCACACAGGGGGAAGACACTGACATTCCACAGACAGCACTCTGACTCTGCACCGGTGAGTGATACTCACACTGGTATAATCGCCTCTGTATGGGGAGTAATGAACGTCAGTATGGCAGCTTTATATTTATTATCATGTAGTTACTTAGGGCTTTATTCCTGAAACAGGGAATTGAGACGGGAATCTCAAACTTCGGGCCAAAGTAGCAAAACTTTTCCATGTCAGCTGAATTTATTATATGATCATCTAAAATGACATGTGACTGTGCTACTTCCGGCCTTACATGTGAAATTCCCATCTCAAGTCTCTCTTTCATGAATACAGTTATTTACTTTCCTTATAGAGGGTTTGCATTTATTGCGGGAAAACACATTACTGGCGAAACGCGTTGGGTATAAATTAGCCTAACCTCTCCAGGCACAGAATCCAGAGAGACTGAGTTACTATCTGTTAAAGAACTGGTTTCATGTATGTGTTTCCATGCGGACAGTGTCACTTCTCTGCGGCTCTACTAAGGGAAAATGTACCATAGTTTTCCATTTGTAATTATATTGTCTTTTCACTTGTCTTTTTAATATTTGGTGTTTAAAACGTTACTTTTGTTACACTTACTTTTCTTTCTAAATCGTTGCACTTAATATAACAGTGTTATCCCTGGCTGAATTCAACCAGGGATAGCACTGAAGACTGACCTGGCTCCCTGCCCCCCAGACCGCTTTCTTTGGCGCATTGACATCACTATTCCTTTATTCCCAGGTTATCTGTACTCGGTCTGACAGACCGGAATCTTTGTCGGCCCATACAGACAAGGTGAGTGTGTTAAAGAGAGAAAAAAAGAGAGTGCGTCAGGAAAGAAAGCTTTGTAAAAAGTAACTTTTCTAAATGTAATGCTTCTGTTCCAGAAACTTCTGCCGGATCCTATTCTGACACTTAGAAAAATTATTGGCTTCGGAGGCTGCACTGAGCGATGTGTAAGTACTGTGTGCACAATGTCCCCTATATACTGTTGCCGATAAATAGTCCTCAAACATCACTGTGTAAACAGTCTAGTCCCCAGACTCACTTTGATGAAGATCAATGCTTGTATAATGCACAGGCTTTTTTTCCAGTGTGATTTGATGCAGGCATTCTGCATAAATCACATTATTAATATTTTGACTCCAGCCCTCCCCAGTGATTACTCTGCATGTTTACTGCAGGTGCGGCAGCACTGATTATATAGACACTGAGGATATAAAGTTTTGTTTCATTTTGTCACTTCCTGTGCTCTTCCAATTGAACACATTGTGTGGACTCTGAGTGACCTTGCTCTTGTACACAGTAGGATCTCTTGACAGTGCTACACATTGTTCATTTGAATTAAATCTAATTGGATTAAGTTCTTGCAAACTGTTGTAATTTCACAATTTCTTCTAGCTGTAAGTATTTTATATTTTAAGCATTGCAAAATGTAAGACAGGCATTTTAAAGTACTTTGAAAGCACATTAATATTTGGAAGATGCATTTTTGACACTAGACAGTCCGTTTTAAGGTTAGACATCCGTACTGTAATGTGCATCCTAATCTGACCCCTCCACTTCCTGTGAAGAAGCACACAGGCCTGTGTTACGTATAGCTGTGTTATTGAGTAGAACTGATCCCATGCCGTGTCCAGCAGGCTCTGTGGACTCACACTGGTTGTTCCGTGGTATATCCGTGTCATGCAGTCATCGTGGTTCTCAAGGTGAAGACTGCGGAGCAGAGGTTTTTCCTGGGGCACACTGACAAGGTAACGTCCGCTGGGAATTTTCGGGTGTAAGAGGGGGGTTTCCATTCTCCCCGGTGCTGATGCGTTCTTGTCTCTGCAGGTGTCAGCTCTGGCCTTTAACGGCTCTTGTACCCTGCTGGCCTCTGCCCAGACCGGCCCCCTGAGCATGATACGACTCTGGCACTTCCAGAAGGGGAGCTGCCTGGCCATGTTTAAAACACACTCTCACTCAGTCTCCTGTCTCAGGTTAGTGCTCGGTACCCGCAGGATGGGGGTGATTTAATATCCCACAAAAAAGTCTAAAACTTTCTAAACAAAATGCAAAATGTGGTCTGTGTATAAGGAGCAGCTCTGGGGCAAAGTTCTAAAAGTTCTGCCAAGGAAACCAATGGAATGCTGATTGTTCCAACTCTAAGAACTTTGCCCCAGAATTTCTCAGTGTGCCAGTCCACCCAGATCCCTCTAGCTGTACAATCTGGACAGACCCTGCTCATCCTTCTTCGGTGGTAATACCTGTTTCTCTCTCGCAGCTTTTCGCACAGCGGCTCTGTTTTGTGCGGAGTTGGGAAGGACAGCCATGGGAAAAATGTACGTATTTTTTTTTCCTTCCCTTTAACCCGTTGCTCCCTGAACTCCAGAGCAGGCCACGGAAATGCAAAACTGTGTCTCATTGAGACCTCCTTGGCCTTTAGTATGTACAGCGAGCTTCATGTAACAGACCTGCTAATTTACTTTCCCTGTGGTTGGACAGATGGTGGTTGTGTGGAACACCTCTCAGGCCACACGTGGCGGGGAGGTCGTGGTCTTGGCCAAGGCGCATACCGAAGTGGACATTCAAACCATGAAGATCGCCTTCTTTGACGACACAAGGTATACTGACTTCGCCGAATGGGACATGGCCGTCTACGTGTTGTGTGTCACAAATTCTCTCGGGAAGGGTGGACGGCCACTGACCTGGACACATCCTGTAATATTAAAAGAAATCTGGCACAAAGGGTTGTGTTGTAACTTTTCCTCAATACAAACTAAAGTTCAAGATCCCATACGACTGGTCCGAAGGGAGCCCAACGTGTATCTTTGTAGACACACACATGCTTACTCTGAGCGCTGCCTCTCAGCTGAGGTAGAGCACGTCTCTTGTTAGAGCACGCTGACAGGGGCTCATCTGATTGGGGTCTTCGTTTTCACATGCCCTAAAAAAAGCACGTACCAGTTTATCCTCATACCAGGGCCATTGGTTTTTCCACTTGTGCTTCTATGTTACAGGCAGAATGTATTTATGAATATATGTCCCCTGCCCTGCTATAAGGGGCGTTACGGCCATGTTTCCTGGCTAACGCCATTTTTCCTCATTTCACAGGATGGTCTCGTGTGGCAGGGACAACGTGCGACTGTGGCGGGTCCGTGGGGGGTCTCTGCGCTCCTGTCCAGTGAACCTGGGGGAATACCACACCCTGGACTTCACAGATCTGGCGTTCGAGGTTGGACACAGCCCCGAGAGAGAGCCTGAGGACCGAGCGCTGTGAGTTCCTCTCCGTGCTGGATCTGATAGACCAAACAGGCCGTAATCTGCTTCTCTCCATCTAGAGTCCTCTGTATTCACCCCAGCTCATTCCACTCATCACATTAATACATGAGGGGAACCAACACGGTAACGGAGGACAGGATATTTGAAAGAAGAAAAACTACCACAACTAGAGGACATAGACTTAAATTAGAGTGGCAACGATTTAAAAGTAATATCAGGAAGTATTACTTTACTGAGAGGGTAGTGGATGCATGGAATAGTCTTCCAGTAGAAGTGGTAGAGGTTAATACAGTGAAGGAGTTTAAGCATGCATGGGATAGGTATAAGGCTATCCTAGATATAAGATAAGGCCAGGGACTAATGAAAGTATTACATTACTGAGAGGGTAGTGGATGCATGGAATAGTCTTCCAGTAGAAGTGGTAGAGGTTAATACAGTGAAGGAGTTTAAGCATGCATGGGATAGGTATAAGGCTATCCTAGATATAAGATAAGGCCAGGGACTAATGAAAGTATTACATTACTGAGAGGGTAGTGGATACATGGAATAGTCTTCCAGTAGAAGTGGTAGAGGTTAATATAGTGAGGGAGTTTAAGCATGCGTAGGATAGGTATAAGGCTATCCTAGATATAAGATAACTCAGTAACTAATGAAAGTATTACATTACTGAGAGGGTAGTGGATGTATGGAATAGTCTTCCAGTAGAAGTGGTAGAGGTTAATACAGTGAAGGAGTTTAAGCATGCATGGGATAGGTATAAGGCTATCCTAGATATAAGATAAGGCCAGGGACTAATGAAAGTATTACTTTACTGAGAGGGTAGTGGATGTATGGAATAGTCTTCCAGTAGAAGTGGTAGAGGTTAATACAGTGAAGGAGTTTAAGCATGCATGGGATAGGTATAAGGCTATCCTAGATATAAGATAAGACCAGGGACTAATGAAAGTATTACATTACTGAGAGGGTAGTGGATGTATGGAATAGCCTTCCAGTAGAAGTGGTAGAGGTTAATACAGTGAAGGTGTTTAAGCATGCATGAGATAGGTATAAGGCTATCCTAGATATAAGATAAGGCCAGGGACTAATGAAAGTATTACATTACTGAGAGGGTAGTGGATGTATGGAATAGCCTTCCAGTAGAAGTAGTAGAGGTTAATACAGTGAAGGTGTTTATGCATGCATGTATTATACTAAGTATAGACTAGTTCTTATCTGCCGGTGATACATTCTATGTTTCTTCCTCTCCCCTACTCATTTCTCTTTCTCTTCCTGTGTGACAGGTACGTGTGCAGCCGCAGTGGCCACATCCTGGAAATCGATTACAAGAACGTGTCTCTCCGAAACGTGAGACGTCTCCAGCCCAGCCAACCTCAGCACGGCGAGCGAAGGGAGAAACAGACCTTCAACTCGGGTGAGGGAGAGACTGCTGTGCTTTCTGTAATGTGTCTGACACGCTTCACGAACCGGCAGGCAGTTACAAGCCGCCTCATGTCACCTGTAATGGGGCTCATTGGGTTATTTATGGGGTCAGTAGGAGTAAATCACTTTTTTTAATTTTTTTTTTATCATTTATTTAAGATAATTGATGACCAGATTTGCAACCATGATGTTATGTGCAGAGTTATACAGACCCATTTCCCGTGTGTGGAATTAGCCTCCCAGATTCCGTCAAATCATCCACTAGTCTAAGATCCGTGAAAATGAGTGACTCCTGACTTTGTTTATTGTTGTTTTCTCTATTTATCTGTGTGAATAATTGTACACCCTGTGTGTTTTATCCTCTATGTATAAATCTGTAGCTAGGACATTTTTTATAATTTACTTTTTTTGTCTCCTATTCAGGTCCTGGTATTGCAGTCAACAGCCTCAGTATTTCTGTGGCTTTCTGTGCCACGGGCTCTGAAGATGGCTACCTGAGACTGTGGCCACTTGATTTCTCTGCTGTGTTCTTGGAAGCGGGTGGGTTTTTGGATAAGTGATGTCTGCTGCCTCTCACTCACTGCCCAGCCTCACTAATGACCTCGGATTTTATTCCTTTTTCATGTAGAACATGAAGGTCCTGTGAGCTGTGTGTCCGTCAGTCCGGATGGTCTGCAACTCCTGTCTTGTACGTCAAGCGGTGAATTAGGGGTCCTGGATGTCCCGTCCCGGGCCTACCTTACATTAATGCGCTCGCACACCGACTCCCTCCTGGCTTTCTCCCATCACCTCTCACACCCTCAGCTGGCCACTGTGTCCTGCGACAACACTATTCGAATCTGGGACACGCTCACTCTCCAGCAGGTACCGAGAGTCTCAAGCCCGTCTCACGTAGGGGTCCACGGAATGGTTTGCTTGCTAGTCTGTCATCTGTACCACCTCCCTTCCTTCCCCTGCAGCTTTACGACTTCACAGCCAATGAGGAGACTCCGTGCGCCGTGACCTTTCACCCTACCCGCCAGGCCTTGGCGTGCGGCTTCAGCAGTGGGGTGGTGAGGTTTTTCGATGTGGTGGCTACTGCTCTGCTGGCAGAACACAAGTAAGTCCTGTGCAGGTGTGTAACGTGCAAACAGACGTGTTCCCAGCCCCTCTGACCTCTCTGTGTCACCCAGGCAGCACCGCGGGACTATCACTGGCCTCCTCTTCTCTCCTGATGGCGCCTTGATGTACAGTGCCTGCTCACTGGGCTCCCTGGCTATGTACAGCATTGGAGACAAGGAGCAACATGTCCTTAGGGTGCTGGGTGAGTTTACAGGGATTATCAGCAGAACACTGAGACAATAACGCCGGAAATCCTCAAACTAATAAGAACACTATTAACGTATTGAACTTGCTTTGCTGACTTTCTTGATGTTGAAATTTTCTTTCTATCGTGATTAGATTAGAAGATATCATTAAATCTAAATTAATGGGTTAGGAATCCAGCGCTAGGAGACTTCCTGTTCGCAATAGCAAGAGGGGCGTGTCAGTCGGTGACCACACCTTTTTTTTGATGATCCATGAAGCAAATCTCCTACTGCTTGTTTTTTTCCCCCCCGTACATTACCAGCGTTATCTTCTAAACTAAACACGATGGAAAGATCATTTTAAAAAAAGTGACTAAATCAGCATATCCGGGCCAATGTACTAAGTGTTTTACAGTTTTGACTTTTATTCCCGTCCCTATATTATTTTTCGGTCGCGTTTTACACTGGCCAATAGAGGCGACTCTAACCTTTGTTTAATTCGGCGCAGGAAACGTGGTGTGTAAGGATGCTGAGAGGGGACCTCAGGCCCTCTCCCTGAGCCTAGACGGGCGGCAGCTTGCCTTCGTGGGGCCGTCTGAGTTCACTGTGACCATCATGGACGCTCGATCGCTGGATGAGGTATCCCAGTTCATTACTGATCCCAGAGACTCTCTTTACAATACGTTCAGCAGAGGTGATAACGATAGCGGCCCCTCTAATGTTATATATATGAGGGGATCTGACTGCAAGCCTCACAGTGTAGCATGGCGGCTGCTGATCAAGGATAAAAGTCATGTTCCTTAAAAATGACACCGCTTGTAAGCCCTCCTAGTAGGGACTCTGACAAGGCTGGACATTGACCTTTATTATTTTATTTGTTTTTGTTGTTTGTGTTTTTTTTTTTTACCTCCCAGCTGCTACGCGTGGATGTTAGCATACTGGATTTAGACAGCACTAATTTGGATTGTGCCCAGAGTCTCGCCTTCACCCCACGTCACCCCTCCCAGCTGCTGGTGTCCACCTCCGGCAACAAAGTCCTGTGGCTGGACCCCAAGACCGGGCGTCTTATAAGAGAGGTGAGAGAGGTGCATGTGTAATAAGCATCAGGTAGAGGTTTAGGGATTTATTTATGAAAGAGGGAATTGACAAGGGCATTGCAAAATGAATGTCTTAGTAGCCGAGCTGAATGCGAGAATATTTCCAACTCGGCTTCTTTGGCCTTAAGTTTGAAATTCCCGTCTCCATTCCCTCTCTCATGAATAAAGAGTAAATAGGGCTTGTTACATGGACAGACGGACAGGTAACATCCTCCCAGCATCCTTTGCTGCTTTGCACATCCTATCCATACCAGTTACTGTAAGGAGCTGTGTTTTCCACCATTGTCTTGGTGGATATACTGTATAATGTCACTAGCCAGCTTTAGTAATTATCCTCTATACACACAGGCTTCCCAGATGCACAAGCAGTTCTGCTCCTCGCTGACAGTCAGTAAAGATTGCCGCTACCTCCTGACCGCGGGAGATCGAATCATCAAAGTCTGGGACCACCAGCCGGAAGGGAACGCTCGCCCCCAGGTGAGAGAACTCCCGAGACCTGAGGGGAGGGTATATTCTTTTTAAAAACCTTCTGTGTTTTCTTTCCTGTCGCCCACTTGTAAATCCCTTCTCTATTCTCTGCCAATTCTTATTCTTGGGGGGCTTTTTCTTTTACTGGATTTGCTCGAAAATAAGAATATAAGACGACCCCCCCCCCCCAAGCTTTGGATATTCATTTCGGAAAAAAAGAAGAAAAAAAAAAAACTAAATATAAGACGACTGTGTAGGAAAAAAAGTTTTACTAGCAAATAAACATTCTCCGTATTTTCATATTTAATAAGAATATAAAAAAATGGGAGAAAATGAAGACTCCCCTGAATACAAAAACAAGTATTTCTAAAACCTCACTTTTTATTAGTACTAGACTAAAATGTGTAAACTTTGTGATCAAAAAAAATGTGAACAAAATATCTGTGAACTGTGTGTCGTGATCTCACAAACAAGATAATTAAAATAAATATATATATATATTTGAATATCACCGTGGTGTGAAAACCATGGCGTGTTTTCCGTCTGTTCCCATCTTCTCCTTTTTCCACTTGTGGTCCTTTTCTTTGCACTTCCCTTTATATCTACCCTGCTTCGCCTCCAGGTGTTTATTGGCCACTCGCAAGCAGTGCAGCAAGTGGCTTTCTCCCCGGACCAGCAGTATGTGATCAGCACGGGAGACGCCATTTTTATTTGGGACTTCGAGGCGGCTCCAGAACCAGAAGATCTAGTGACCAAGTAAGCGTGGCGTTCTAAGCGTGGCCCTTCTCGCCACGGCGCTGAGCAATGGCTTTCGCTATTTATCGGAATTGCACAGTGTAGATAATGACGCTTTGTTCTTTTCCCCCCCCCAGTCATGTCGATTCTGTTCCCCTGGCTCTTCACTCTAGCGCAGGTAAGTGTTCGTTAGTGTCGTAGGACGGTAATGCGTTTTTTTTCCCCGGTGACTTTGACCCTGAAGATCTCCTCTTGCAGCCGATCACAGCCCAGAGCACAGGAGAGACTCCACATTTATCACTAACGGAATACCTCGGCGCAGTGCCCCCCGACCTTGCGTCTCCTCCCCGCCACGTCTGGATATCAGCCCCGTGCAGCGCTTGGGCCATGGTGGTGAGGAAGAGCCTACATGTATTGTGATCTCCCATAAGCTATCTGATTATGTTATTATTATTACCAGGGCAGGGATAAGCAAAGAGTCTGTACAGGGTCAGTGAAGGTCTTAGAACATCATTAGATAGTCGTTCACAAAGACCAGTACAATCCTGATGCCTAACCCTGTCCCAGGGACAATTGAGGAATTCCAGGAAAGAAAAGTTCAGTTGTGTTAAATGGTGATGGACGGAGGGGTAACATTATATGAAGCGATCAGGGGGCTGTGAAAGAAACAGTAATAGAAGGAAAAGTTATTATTACAGTCATTTTGACCAACTCTGCTGCATCAAATAATGAAACATCTGTCTTACACGTTCCCTCAGCTCTGCTCATCCCCTAAAAACAGCAAATACAGTGGAATAGTTATTTATGTTGATACAGCAACAGTCCCACCTCTCTCTCTCCAAGCCCCGCCTTATTGGAATGTCAGTGAATTTAGAAGCCCCGCCTTATTAGAATGTCAGTGAATTTAGAAGCCCCGCCTTATTGGAATGTCAGTGAATTTAGAAGCCCCGCCTTATTGGAATGTCAGTGAATTTAGAAGCCCCGCCTTATTGGAATGTCAGTGAATTTAGAAGCCCCGCCTTATTGGAATGTCAGTGAATTTAGAAGCCCCTCCTTATTAGAATGTCAGTGAATTTAGAAGCTCCGCCTTATTGGAATGTCCGTGAATTTAGAAGCCCCGCCTTAATGGAATGTCCGTGAATTTAGAAGCCCTGGTAAAAAAAAATTCAATGTAAAACTATAGGAGAAATGTACATTGTGTAAAAATAATTGTATTTCACATGTGCAACTTTGCAGGAGAGGATGACATTCGAGTCCGCGGGTGCCGTCTCTGCTCCTTTTGGTTCTCAGCCCTTTCTTATTTCTCTTCCAGATATCTTGTCGCAGTCTGATGATGAGGAGGAGGAGGAGGTTGTGTCGGATCGAGTCGCCCAGGAGGGATCACTCCAATCGGATCCAGCAGAAAGTGACAATCAGTCCTCCTTAGTGATCATAGAGTGTCAGCCCCAGAGGACAAAGCTTCCCTGGGTCTCCAAAACCAACAGCTCTGATAAAGGAGAAGGTAAATGAGCATAACTCCCATCAGGCTGGGGCGAGCAACTCTCAGCACCTCAGAGCCACAAGACAAGTCTAAATCTGTGGCCATAAGTTTGGAATTCCCGGCAGTCCCCGCGCTCCTTAGAATGGCAGCTGCAGGGTGTTGGGCTGAGCTGTGGTTTAACATTTCAATCCTGTGTTTCTAATAGGAATGAGGGGCTCTGTGCACAGCCCACCACGTCCTGACTCCTACTCTCACTTCAATGCTCGATTCAAAGCCTCCCGTCCAGCCACGGTAAGGAGTGTGGACCCAGCATAGGTGCATGGCTTTCATTACTCTCTCTCTCTCTCTCTCTCTCTCTCTCTCTCTCTCTCTTTTTTTCCTTTGATCTCTCTCTCTTTCTGTCTCTTTTTTTCCTTTGATCTGTCTCTCTTTCTGTCTCTTTTTTTCCTTTGATCTGTCTCTCTTTCTGTCTCTTTTTTTCCTTAGATATCTCTCTCTCTGTTTCTCTTTTTCCTTTGATCTCTCTCTCTTTCTGTCTCTTTTTTTCCTTAGATATCGCTCTCTCTCTTTCTGTCTCTTTTTTTCCTTAGATATCTCTCTCTCTGTTTCTCTTTTTCCTTTGATCTCTCTCTCTTTCTGTCTCTTTTTTTCCTTAGATATCGCTCTCTCTCTTTCGGTCTCTTTTTTTCCTTTGATCTCTCTCTCTTTCTGTCTCTTTTTTTCCTTTGATATCTCTCTCTCTGTTTCTCTTTTTCCTTTGATCGCTCTCTCTCTTTCTGTCTCTTTTTCCATTTGATCGCTCTCTCATCGAAATCAGACATGCACCCTACAGCTGAACCTTAATTACATATGGTTTCTTTAACCCTCTGAGAACTGGAAGGACTGAGGTGCACTGGGATTATAATTAATCCAGTTGTAGTGATGATTAAGTCTTCTGTGCTTCGGCAGCCATTTGCAGTACAGCTGTACAGTCTCCGCAGCTGGGCCGTCTGTGTATATCTGATTGTGACCGTGTGTGTGTTGGTGCAGGGGGTGTGTCAGCCGCCGGCTGGCCAGGAGATGCTGGTTCTGAAAGCCGTGATTGGTTACAACGGGAACGGGAGAGGGAACATGGTGTGGAATCCTGACACAGGTAATGTATTGCGCACATTGGGTTGTGGGAGGTTTCCCAGCGGCGGAAGAGATCAGTAAACATCGGTCTGGTTTTCAAACAGGATTTTTCGCCTACACGTGCGGCTGTGTGATTGTGGTGGAAGATCTGCACTCTGGATCACAGCGCCACCTGCTGGGGCACACGGAGGAGATCTCCACCCTGGCACTCAGCAATGAGGCGCTGGTGAGTACGACAGCCGACGTAACAGAGAGACTCCCCCTACCAGTGGTACCTGCTGGATTCATTCCACTTCATTACTTACAGGGATACTAAACTTCCCCCCCCCCCCCATCATGTGCTTCTAACATATTATCCCTAGTTTATCCTCTGACTGGTCGCTCGCACGTTATCTCTCTCGCGCCTTATCTCTCTCTCTCGCGCCTTATCTCTCTCTCTCTCGCGCCTTATCTCTCTCGCGCGCCTTATCTCTCTCTCTCGCGCGCCTTATCTCTCTCTCTCGCGCGCCTTATCTCTCTCTCTCGCGCGCCTTATCTCTCTCTCTCTCGCGCCTTATCTCTCTCTCTCTCGCGCCTTATCTCTCTCTCGCGCGCGCCTTATCTCTCTCGCGCGCGCCTTATCTCTCTCTCGCGCGCGCGCCTTATCTCTCTCTCTCGCGCGCCTTATCTCTCTCTCTCGCGCGCCTTATCTCTCTCTCGTGCGCGCCTTATCTCTCTCTCGCGCGCGCCTTATCTCTCTCTCTCGCGCCTTATCTCTCTCGCCCGCGCCTTATCTCTCTTGCACGCGTTATCTCTCTCATGTTCTCTCCCTCATTCTCTCGCTCTCTCTCATTGCTTGTGCAGAACATGGGATAAGCAGAGGGGACATTCATTAGCAGAGACCCCTCCCGATACAGACCCCGACCAGACGAGCTCCAGCCTACTGACATGTTCTGCTCTGTTTTACTTTGGAGAAGGGGGTCACTCTTTATTAACCATTGAGCCTTCTATAAATGAGTCTAGTCTCTTACTCCTAGTAACCCAGTGAGCATTTTGTTTTTCTTTGTGGTTTCAGGTCCTGGCTTCTGCCTCTGGCACTGGGGTCGGTTCTTCTCTGTGTCTGATCCGAATCTGGGACACTCAGGATGGTTCGTGCACCAAGATCCTGCAGCATCATGTCACCGAGGTCCAGGCCATGAGCTTCTCCCGAGACGACCGCCTCCTTATCACCGTCGGTCAGTTTGTGTGCTCACCCTGACGTTCCTGCTCACCCTTCCAATCCGGGGGGCTCTCCTCCTGTCATAAAACATGTTGCTAAAATACACATTGGTTAGCCAATCAGGAAGAGGTCCGGTGCATGCTGGGAAATATGTTCTAAGCACTAGCGACCAGAAATAGGAATAGGCCATTCAATGCAAAGGCCAGTAGAGCGCTAAACACAAGCCATACTTGATGAAATGTCACCTCCCTTTGCCGATATTGGTGACGTATCCATGTTTTATCTCCTTCCAGGTGACTATAGAGACGGCAGCCTCGCCCTGTGGAGCACCAAGACATACGAGGTGTTGGCAAGCAGCCGCCTGTGCTGGCCTGTCCACGGCGTTGCCTTTAATCCGACGCACGCTGATGGCTTCGCTTGCGTGGGCACCGGAGCCGTGAGTTTCTGGAGGATCGAGGAAATGGCAGGTGGCACACAGATGAAGGTGAGTGATCCCAGCAAACCAGCGTCCATTTTTTTTTCTACTCGGGGTTATATCCACACCTCCCCGGTACACTGGATTTACCTTACGGCTCTGCTTGCTTTGCAGGTATATCGGGCCGCGCTCCCCGACGAGATTGGCTCGGCGGAGTTGACGTCTGTCGCTTATAACGCTGTCTCCCTGCTATACACGGGATGCAGCACGGGACAAGTATGCGTGTGGGATGCCCAGACGCACCGCTGCTTCATGACATGGGACGCCGACCAGGGAGAGATCGGTGAGTGTCAGCTCTGCAGCCAAATGGTGAGGAAACCTTGCTTGTATTGTGGATTCCAACGGTTTGTCTTCTGCCGCAACAGGGGTTTTATGGTGCAGAGGAAACCGGCTGGTGACCGGGAGCAACACGCGGAAGATACGACTCTGGTCTGTGGCTGCAGTGCAGGAGCTGAGGGAGAAGGGATCGGAGGCCAGGTCTGGACATTCTCACTCCTTAATCTGCATGTTGCATCATGATAACTGTCCAAAAATGGCGGTTTAGATTACACTGCCCCTTTAAAATCCCACCGCTTCATTGCAGAAGAACACTTTATTATCCTTTTGTTCTTATAAATGAACGGCCCCCTCTGCTTCCCTCCGTTTAGCTCGTCCTCTGTCCTCATGGAGCATGAGATGACGCTGGATGGGGCCATTGTTAGCGCAACATTCGATGACACCCTGGATATGGGGATCGTGGGTACCACGGCCGGCACCTTGTGGTACATAAACTGGGTGGAGAACTCCAGCATTCGGCTGATCAGTGGCCACAGAAACAAGGTAAACCCCCCCGCCCCCCCCACACAACACCCTAGCTGCCTGCCTTACAAGCCAGTCGGATATATATGACGTGTCTTGTTATAGGTTTGAGATTTATATGACGCTCTTTCCCAGCGGGCGCCATGTTGACGCTGAGCATGCGCAGATCTACTTGTAGTTATGTTTAACTGGTAGATTTGTGTAGGCATTATATATAGATTATATATGTTTTAATGAAAGAATACAAATAAACTACCTTATTAAACCCACTTTGCTCTGTATAGCTCTATCTGCTGCTGACAACTGTCCTTTAATAATATTAATGTGTGTTTGTATGAACTAGCATATACGAAACATTCCATATTCATTGTGCATGCTGTGAAGAGATGATGCCCTGGAGCAAGCACAGTGCAGAGCTCTTTAACGGTACAACGTTGTTATTTTGCACGTGTTGTGGAAGGTGACGGATCTTGCTGTGGGTCCCGGTGAGAGTCATTGCGCTACGAGCGGAGAGGATGGCAGCGTGCGCGTCTGGTCGCTCCTCAGCTGTGAGCTCCTGCTTCAGTTTCAAGTCCTTAATCAGGTAATGTCAGGGCCACTGTAAAAATGACAGAAAGAAGCCATTGTGTGCCCTGGACACCGCTGTAATACTAGATTCTAATGTTTCTATTTCTGAAGCATTACTGTCACTTTAAATTCTTCCCAGCGGTCTTGCTTTTTTGGCAATGTTCTTGTTTAAGATCCTGACCTGCAATCATTCCTTGCAGAGCTGCCTGTGTCTGGCCTGGAGTCCTGCACCCCTCCCCGGCTTCCCAAAGGACGGACAACAGATTGCTGCAGGGTACAGTGACGGGACCATCCGAATATTCAGTGTGTCCAACACCGAGATGGAAATGAAAATCCACCCTCACCCCTGCGCTGTCACCGCTATCGCCTACTCTGCATCTGGTAAGGAACATCCCCTGGTCTCTGGCCCGGGTAACTGGTCTCTGGCCCGAGTAACTGGTCTCTGGCCCGGGTAACTGGTCTCTGGCCCGGGTAACTGGTCTCTGGCCCGGGGTACTGGTCTCTGGCCCGGGTAACTGGTCTCTGGCCCGGGTAACTGGTCTCTGGCCCGGGTAACTGGTCTCTGGCCCGGGTAACTGGTCTCTGGCCCGGGTAACTGGTCTCTGGCCCGGGTAACTGGTCTCTGGCCCGGGTAACTGGTCTCTGTCCCGAGTAACTGGTCTCTGGCCCGGGGTACTGGTCTCTGATTGCACATCCTTGCTCTGGTCTGCGTAACTGGTTTTTGGTCTGAATTGCATCGGTAACTGGGCTCTGGGTTGTGTCATTGGTCTCTGGTCTACACTTCCATTCTCTCTCCTGCGTAATTGGTCTCTGGTCCGCACTGCCATGCTCTAACTTGCTTCTGACCTGCACTGCCATGCTCTGACCCACGTAACTGGCTTCTGACCTGCACTGCCATGCTCTGACCCACGTAACTGGCTTCTGACCCGCACTGCCTGGCTCTGACCCACGTAACTGGCTTCTGACCTGCACTGCCATGCTCTGACTCACGTAACTGGCTTCTGACCCGCACTGCCTGGCTCTGACCCACGTAACTGGCTTCTGACCTGCACTGCCATGCTCTGACCCACGTAACTGGCTTCTGACCCACACTGCCTGGCTCTGACCCACGTAACTGGCTTCTGACCCGCACTGCCATGCTCTGACCCATGTAACTGGCTTCTGACCCGCACTGCCTGGCTCTGACCCACGTAACTGACTACTGACCCGCACTGCCTGGCTCTGACCCACGTAACTGGCTTCTGACCCGCACTGCCTGGCTCTGACCCACATAACTGGCTTCTGACCCGCACTGCCATGCTCTGACCCGCACTGCCATGCTCTGACCCATGTAACTGGCTTCTGACCCGCACTGCCATGCTCTGACCCATGTAACTGGCTTCTGACCCGCATAGCCTGGCTCTGACCCATGTAATGGACTACTGACCCGCACTGCCTGGCTCTGACCCACGTAACTGCCTTCTGACCTGCACTGCCTGGCTCTGACCCACGTAACTGGCTTCTGACCCGCACTGCCATGCTCTGACCCACGTAACTGGCTTCTGACCCGCACTGCCATGCTCTGACCCACGTAACTGGCTTCTGACCTGCACTGCCATGCTCTGACCCACGTAATGGACTACTGACCTGCATAGCCTAGCTGTAGCCTGCAGTGCCTGGCTGCGCTGTGCTATATGTCTGTTCTGGAGATGACAGAGCTTCCGTTACCCACAGGTGAGGTCCTCTTCTCCGGTGGGAAGGATGGCCTGATTGCCGTCAGCAGCCCACGTACAGGAATGACCATTCGAGTGCTGAATGACCACAAAGGGTCCCCCATCACGGTGATTGAGTGCACCCGCAGCAAGGTGAGGGGGGGGGGGGGGATTCAGACTTTAAATGGAAACAGCATTGTCACATGAGCCCACCCAGGAATGTGTATGCTCCGTGTACGAAATGATGGTTTTTCGGAGAACAAAGTGGCCAGTTCTCATATTAAGGTAAACCTCTCTCTGGACTGGCCCGTGTTGGCCAGGACTGCATTAACCTGGTCTGTTTGTACCTCTACAGCCGGGTGGATTATGCCTGGGAGGAGGCGAGCTTTGGTTGGCTGCCAGCTTGGATAGACGCGTTAGTGTCTGGGTCTCTGATTGGCCCAAGGATAAGTGTGAGCTCGTGGATTGGCTGAGCTTCCCAGCACCCACCAATGACAAAGTGAGTAATGATGGCTACATTAGCAGGAGCCTTGCTTCTCTCCCACGTAGTGTTGTGCGTTACTGAGGAGAACCAGGGATAGCATGTCACGTGATGGAAACTGACCAATGGTCTCTTGCAGGAATTGGACTCCGCAGTGCCAAGCCTGGCGGTGTTCTGTCCGTGGCAGCCCGACACCGTGGTGTACACTGGATTCGGCATGGAGAAAGAGGTCTTGTTCTACAGCCTGGTCCAGAAACAGGTACTTTTATTCTAAAGACTTCCTGTGAAGGTGGTGGTAACGTCCTGTGAAGGTGGTGGTAACGTCCTGTGAAGGTGGTGGTAACGTCCTGTGAAGGTGGTGGTAACTTCCTGTGAAGGTGGTGGTAACGTCCTGTGAAGGTGGGGGTAACGTCCTGTGAAGGTGGTGGTAACGTCCTGTGAAGGTGGTGGTAACTTCCTGTGAAGGTGGTGGTAACGTCCTGTGAAGGTGGTGGTAACTTCCTGTGAAGGTGGTGGTAACTTCCTGTGAAGGTGGTGGTAACTTCCTGTGAAGGTGGTGGTAACTTCCTGTGAAGGTGGTGGTAACGTCCTGTGAAGGTGGTGGTAACGTCCTGTGAAGGTGGTGGTAACGTCCTGTGAAGGTGGTGGTAACGTCCTGTGAAGGTGGTGGTAACTTCCTGTGAAGGTGGTGGTAACGTCCTGTGAAGGTGGTGGTAACGTCCTGTGAAGGTGGTGGTAACGTCCTGTGAAGGTGGTGGTAACGTGCTGTGAAGGTGGTGGTAACTTCCTGTGAAGGTGGTGGTAACTTCCTGTGAAGGTGGTGGTAACGTCCTGTGAAGGTGGTGGTAACTTCCTGTGAAGGTGGTGGTAACTTCCTGTGAAGGTGGGGGTAACGTCCTGTGAAGGTGGTGGTAACTTCCTGTGAAGGTGGGGGTAACTTCCTGTGAAGGTGGGGGTAACTTCCTGTGAAGGTGGGGGTAACGTCCTGTGAAGGTGGTGGTAACGTCCTGTGAAGGTGGTGGTAACGTCCTGTGAAGGTGGGGGTAACTTCCTGTGAAGGTGGGGGTAACTTCCTGTGAAGGTGGTGGTAACTTCCTGTGAAGGTGGTGGTAACGTCCTGTGAAGGTGGTGGTAACGTCCTGTGAAGGTGGTGGTAACTTCCTGTGAAGGTGGTGGTAACTTCCTGTGAAGGTGGTGGTAACTTCCTGTGAAGGTGGTGGTAACTTCCTGTGAAGGTGGTGGTAACGTCCTGTGAAGGTGGGGGTAACGTCCTGTGAAGGTGGGGGTAACGTCCTGTGAAGGTGGGGGTAACGTCCTGTGAAGGTGGTGGTAACTTCCTGTGAAGGTGGTGGTAACGTCCTGTGAAGGTGGGGGTAACGTCCTGTGAAGGTGGTGGTAACGTCCTGTGAAGGTGGTGGTAACTTCCTGTGAAGGTGGTGGTAACGTCCTGTGAAGGTGGTGGTAACGTCCTGTGAAGGTGGTGGTAACTTCCTGTGAAGGTGGTGGTAACTTCCTGTGAAGGTGGTGGTAACTTCCTGTGAAGGTGGTGGTAACTTCCTGTGAAGGTGGTGGTAACGTCCTGTGAAGGTGGTGGTAACGTCCTGTGAAGGTGGTGGTAACTTCCTGTGAAGGTGGTGGTAACTTCCTGTGAAGGTGGTGGTAACTTCCTGTGAAGATGGTGGTAACGTCCTGTGAAGGTGGTGGTAACGTCCTGTGAAGGTGGTGGTAACTTCCTGTGAAGGTGGTGGTAACTTCCTGTGAAGGTGGTGGTAACTTCCTGTGAAGGTGGTGGTAACGTCCTGTGAAGGTGGTGGTAACGTCCTGTGAAGGTGGTGGTAACGTCCTGTGAAGGTGGTGGTAACTTCCTGTGAAGGTGGTGGTAACTTCCTGTGAAGGTGGTGGTAACGTCCTGTGAAGGTGGTGGTAACGTCCTGTGAAGGTGGTGGTAACGTCCTGTGAAGGTGGTGGTAACGTCCTGTTAATGTGGCTTATTTACATCTGCACAGTGTCTCGTGTCACTTTAAATTCACCCGATCTCTCTTTATTACCCCAATCAGGTGCTGCTAAAGATCCCGCTCTCTCACTTTGCCACGTCTCTCGCGCTCTCCCCGGTCTCATCACTCCTGGTCCTTGGAAGCAACGGTGCGTCTGGTAGTGGTCACAAAGTGGAACGGGAGAGGTTCACGGGTCACTTAAAGGGCCACTAAACCTTTTTTTCTTTCACTTGGGCTTCTGATATTGAAGTACAAGTGAAAAATAAGTGGCCCTAGCGTGAGGATTAACTGGCAGGTACTTATAAGGTACATCTGACCGGCAGCCACGGTACTTCCCTATCCCACACCCGTTTTAAGGAGCTCTTACTGGTCACCACTCGAGCCTTATAATGGAGCCAGTACTGGGACATGGGAAAAAAGAGACAAAACCTAGTGTATTCCTTGGTATTGAAGTACTAGTCCTTCACGGGAGATGGCGTGGTTTAGTGTCAGCGTCTGGTGCAGCGAGAGATGTAACCTATGTATTATGTACAACACTCCCACCCTCCTTACTATACCTCTCTTCTTACAGAGCGGCTGCTGCACATCATTGACTCCTCTGCGGGTACCCAGCAAGACTTCACACCCCACGACGACTGTGTACATCTCTGCCGGGTATCGCCCACCGGCAACCTTCTCTTCACAGCCTCCTATAACCAAGTGCTGGTGTGGGAGGTTCAGAATTCATAACATCCACGTTTGGGTTCTCGGCCCCGTGGCACCTGTGCAGACTGAAATATCTGTGGCTTAATACCTGCGCAGGGGTTCCAGATGTACCACGGAGCCACGCTTCAATACTTGCGAGATTCCAGACTGGCGAGAGGTTTCCTGCAGTACTCCCATGACGCTCCGCCAGCAAACCTCTCTCACGATACCATAAAGTGCCTTTTTGTACATATAATTTATATTCCAGTTCTGATTGATTGATGAAGGGCCATAGATGGTGGTCTGATTTTTAAAGTGGTTTTATTTTCCAGTAAGTTTAATATCACAGTTAGCTACAAATCCTGTGAATGATCCATTGGTTTGTTATTCTGGACATTACCTCTTGCAGGCTTTCGCCTAGCGATTGCTCTTCCCCTGTCCTCTTAAGGACGCAGTTAGACATGCAAGGGAAACTCCCACTTTACATGTGTGTGATGTCAGACGCACACTGGATGTCACGCATGCAGCCAACTGGTTTACATGGTCTGCTTGAGCCAAATGCTTCACTCCTATTACCCATAGTCCTGTGCGTGTACAGCTGTACACTGAGAATTTGCCAAACTGAGTAAGTGGGTGGAGCATGGCCATTTCCTTGCATAGTTTTTTTTATAATACAGATAATGCAAGGAAAACAAATAACTGACCGTTTATATTTTGATTGTGAATATTTTTCCAGTACATTTTTGAGGTTCTGTAAAGTGTTTATTCAGCTGCATGAAATTTTAATAAACAATTGAATTTGTATATTTTATTCACCCTGTGATGCATTCATTTACTGTGTGTACAAATAAGACTCACTGGCCTTTGTCATGAATAATCAGAGAAGTAACCAGAATGTATAACTAGACCCTGTGCCCAACGTGCCATTGGATCACCGGAGTGATGCTGCTGATAATGGACCTCTGTCCATTGGATCACCGGAGTGATGCTGCTGATAATGGACCTCTGTCCATTGGATCACCGGAGTGATGCTGCTGATAATGGGCCTCTGTCCATTGGATCACTGGAGTGATGCTGCTGATAATGGGCCTCTGTCCATTGGATCACCGGAGTGATGCTGCTGATAATGGGCCTCTGTCCATTGGATCACCGGAGTGATGCTGCTGATAATGGACCTCTGTCCATTGGATCACCGGAGTGATGCTGCTGATAATGGGCCTCTGTCCATTGGATCACCGGAGTGATGCTGCTGATAATGGGCCTCTGTCCATTGTATCACCGGAGTGATGCTGCTGATAATGGGCCTCTGTCCATTAGAACACACGAGTGATGCTGCTGATAATGGGCCTCTGTCCATTGGATCACCGGAGTGATGCTGCTGATAATGGGCCTCTGTCCATTGGATCACTGGAGTGATGCTGCTGATAATGGGCCTCTGTCCATTGGATCACTGGAGTGATGCTGCTGATAATGGGCCTCTGTCCATTGGATCACCGGAGTGATGCTGCTGATAATGGGCCTCTGTCCATTGGATCACCGGAGTGATGCTGCTGATAATGGACCTCTGTCCATTGGATCACCGGAGTGATGCTGCTGATAATGGGCCTCTGTCCATTGGATCACCGGAGTGATGCTGCTGATAATGGGCCTCTGTCCATTGGATCACCGGAGTGATGCTGCTGATAATGGGCCTCTGTCCATTAGAACACACGAGTGATGCTGCTGATAATGGGCCTCTGTCCATTGGATCACCGGAGTGATGCTGCTGATAATGGAGATATTCCATTAAAATAAAATCAACTGGTGTCTGGTTACTGTACTTGTGTCACTCAGTGAGTGGATACTATACTCGTGTCCGAGTGTCACTCAGTGAGTGACTGCTTGGCGGTACTCGTGTCTGAGTGTCACTCAGTGAGTGGATACTATACTCGTGTCTGAGTGTCACTCAATGAGTGTCTGCTTGGCGGTACTCGTGTCTGAGTGTCACTCAGTGAGTGTCTGCTTGGCTGTACTCGTGTCTGAGTGTCACTTAGTGAGTGTCTGCTTGGCTGTACTCGTGTCTGAGTGTCACGCAGTGAGTGTCTTTTTGGCTGTACTCGTGTCTGAGTGTCTGGCTGTACTCGTGTCACTCAGTGAGTGTCTGCTTGGCTGTACTCGTGTCTGAGTGTCACTCAGTGAGTGTCTGCTTGGCTGTACTCGTGTCCGAGTGTCACTCAGTGAGTGTCTGCTTGGCTGTACTCGTGTCCGAGTGTCACTCAGTGAGTGTCTGCTTGGCTGTACTCGTGTCCGAGTGTCACTCAGTGAGTGTCTGCTTGGCTGTACTCGTGTCCGAGTGTCACTCAGTGAGTGTCTGCTTGGCTGTACTCGTGTCCGAGTGTCACTCAGTGAGTGTCTGCTTGGCTGTACTCGTGTCCGAGTGTCACTCAGTGAGTGTCTGCTTGGCTGTACTCGTGTCCGAGTGTCACTCAGTGAGTGTCTGCTTGGCTGTACTCGTGTCCGAGTGTCACTCAGTGAGTGTCTGCTTGGCTGTACTCGTGTCCGAGTGTCACTCAGTGAGTGTCTGCTTGGCTGTACTCGTGTCCGAGTGTCACTCAGTGAGTGTCTGCTTGGCTGTACTCGTGTCCGAGTGTCACTCAGTGAGTGTCTGCTTGGCTGTACTCGTGTCTGAGTGTCACTCAGTGAGTGGATACTATACTCGTGTCTGAGTGTCACTCAATGAGTGTCTGCTTGGCGGTACTCGTGTCTGAGTGTCACTCAGTGAGTGTCTGCTTGGCTGTACTCGTGTCTGAGTGTCACTCAGTGAGTGTCTGCTTGGCTGCACTCAGGCCGGTGTACGTGCTGTCCTACAGGTCTGTACAAGTCACGCCCCCAGCGTTTCCATGGGAACCTATCAGCTGTCTCTCAGTCGCGTTCCGGAAGTGACGCAGTCCGTGGAGCAGGGTTACCGGAAGTGGAGGAAGCCTGTCGCTTGCGGGTCCCCTGTATACCCGGAAGTTGGTACCGGAGCCATGAAGCGGGATGTGAGGATCCTCCTGCTGGGGGAGGGTGAGTGGGCACTCATACCAGCCGGCATGAACGGGTTACCGCCAGGGGGCAGTGACACTGCCAATGTCACCACTCACACTCAGTGCAATGTCACCTGCAGACACTCACACTCACACTCAGTGTTACCTGCAGACACTCACACTCACACTCAGTGTTACCTGCAGACACTCACACTCACACTCAGTGTCACCTGCAGACACTCACACTCAGTGTTACCTGCAGACACTCACACTCAGTGTTACCTGCAGACACTCACACTCACACTCAGTGTCACCTGCAGACACTCACACTCAGTGTTACCTGCAGACACTCACACTCAGTGTTACCTGCAGACACTCACACTCAGTGTCACCTGCGGACACTCACACTCACACTCAGTGTTACCTGCAGACACTCACACTCACACTCAGTGTTACCTGCAGACACTCACACTCAGTGTCACCTGCGGACACTCACACTCACACTCAGTGTTACCTGCAGACACTCACACTCAGTGTTACCTGCAGACACTCACACTCACACTCAGTGTTACCTGCAGACACTCACACTCACACTCAGTGTTACCTGCAGACACTCACACTCAGTGTCACCTGCGGACACTCACACTCACACTCAGTGTTACCTGCAGACACTCACACTCACACTCAGTGTTACCTGCAGACACTCACACTCACACTCACACTCAGTGTCACCTGCAGACACTCACACTCACACTCAGTGTTACCTGCATACACTCACACTCAGTGTTACCTGCAGACACTCACACTCACACTCAGTGTCACCTGCAGACACTCACACTCACACTCAGTGTTACCTGCAGACACTCACACTCAGTGTTACCTGCAGACACTCACACTCACACTCACACTCAGTGTCACCTGCAGACACTCACACTCAGTGTTACCTGCAGACACTCACACTCAGTGTTACCTGCAGACACTCACACTCAGTGTTACCTGCAGACACTCACACTCAGTGTTACCTGCAGACACTCACACTCACACTCACACTCAGTGTTACCTGCAGACACTCACACTCACACTCAGTGTTACCTGCAGACACTCACACTCAGTGTTACCTGCAGACACTCACACTCAGTGTTACCTGCAGACACTCACACTCGGCTCAGGTGGTGATAATGACCTAATGTATGATTGACCCTCACGCATTTCACACTATCTCAGGTGGTGATAATGACCTAATGTATGATTGACCCTCACGCATTTCACACTATCTCAGGCGGTGATAATGACCTAATGTATGATTGACCCTCACGCATTTCACACTATCTCAGGTGGTGATAATGACCTAATGTATGATTGACCCTCACGCATTTCACACTATCTCAGGTGGTGATAATGACCTAATGTATGATTGACCCTCACGCATTTCACACTATCTCAGGTGGTGATAATGACCTAATGTATGATTGACCCTCACGCATTTCACACTATCTCAGGTGGTGATAATGACCTAATGTATGATTGACCCTCACGCATTTCACACTATCTCAGGTGGTGATAATGACCTAATGTATGATTGACCCTCACGCATTTCACACTATCTCAGGTGGTGATAATGACCTAATGTATGATTGACCCTCACGCATTTCACACTATCTCAGGTGGTGATAATGACCTAATGTATGATTGACCCTCACGCATTTCACACTATCTCAGGTGGTGATAATGACCTAATGTATGATTGACCCCCTGATTTTCACCCTCTCAGAGAACGGACTTTCAAACTTAAGAGTTTGAAAAATTCTCCTATTCGGCTTCATTGTAGAAGTTTCCCAACTCGGCTACTTTGGTCTGGAGTTTGAATTGCCCTTCTCACTTCCCACTTTTCCTAAATACAGTACTTTGTTATTATTTCTTCTGACCCCGGGGCCAGTTACTGTGCTATGTTACAGCTGCACATCTGGTAACACGTGTCGTGATCTTGGAGTTTGAAGACACCAGCCTAACTCCTATCACTCTGTGTATTCTCTTTTGCAGCCCAGGTGGGCAAGACATCCCTAATTATGGCTCTGGTGGGCGAGGAGTTCCCAGATCAGGTGAGTTACCGCTCTTTCCTCCTAACTGAACCCGTATAATGCAGGGATGGCAAACCTTGGCACTGCAGATGTTTTGGAATAGATAAGCAACGCATCATGTTTAATAACAAGAAACATACCTGTCATTAGTTTTCCTTACCGTTGCCATAGCAACAGCCCCGCCTCTCTCGCTAAGCCCCTCCTTATTGAAGTGTTACTGAATTAAGAAGCCCCGGGGAAATTCTTTTCTGGCAGTATTTTCCCTCATATATTCAACACAAAGCAGATCAACAAATACATCAAATAAGAGAAAAATCTGTTTTAAATGTGTCTGTGTCTCCTGCTTATGACATCACCCGTGGCACTGTATGCAAATTACACATTCCCCATTGAGAATTAGTCAATTTGCATATCGAGCCCCAGGGTGATGTCATACACAGGAGACAGACACATTTAAACCATTACATTTACACAGCGCTCGGTACAGAGCATGTTAGATGAGCAGGAACAGACTGATACATGAGACAAACTCATACATGAGACAGACTGATACATGAGCCAGAGAACCCTGCTCAGACCAGATACAGACTGATACATGAGACAAACTAATACATGAGACAGACTGATACATGAGCCAGAGAACCCTATCAGACCGGAGACAGACTGATACATGAGACAAACTAATACATGAGACAGACTGATACATGAGCCAGAGAACCCTGCTCAGACCAGAGACAGACTGATACATGAGACAGACTGATACATGAGACAGACTGATACATGAGACAGACTGATAAATGAGACAGACTGATACATGAGACAAACTAATACATGAGACAGACTGATACATGAGACAAACTAATACATGAGACAGACTGATACATGAGACAGACTGATACATGAGACAAACTAATACATGAGACAGACTGATACATGAGACAAACTAATACATGAGACAAACTAATACATGAGACAGACTGATACATGAGCCAGAGAACCTTGCTCGGACCAGAGACAGACTGATACATGAGACAAACTAATACATGAGACAGACTGATACATGAGACAAACTAATACATGAGACAGACTGATACATGAGACAAACTAATACATGAGACAGACTGATACATGAGACAAACTAATACATGAGACAGACTGATACATGAGACAAACTAATACATGAGACAGACTGATACATGAGACAAACTAATACATGAGACAGACTGATACATGAGACAAACTAATACATGAGACAGACTGATACATGAGCCAGAGAACCTTGCTCGGACCAGAGACAGACTGATACATGAGCCAGAGAACCCTGCTCGGACCAGAGACAGACTGATACATGAGACAAACTAATACATGAGACAAACTAATACATGAGACAGACTGATACATGAGCCAGAGAACCCTGCTCGGACCAGAGACAGACTGATACATGAGACAAACTAATATATGAGACAGACTGATACATGAGCCAGAGAACCCTGCTCAGACCAGAGACAGACTGATACATGAGACAAACTAATACATGAGACAGACTGATACATGAGACAGGCTGATACATGAGCCAGAGAACCCTGCTCAGACCAAAGACAGACTGATACATGAGACAAACTAATACATGAGACAGACTGATACAGGAGACAGACTGATACATGAGACAGACTGATACAGGAGACAGACTGATACAGGAGACAGACTGATACAGGAGACAGACTGATACATGAGCCAGAGAACGCTGCTCAGACCAGAGACAGACTGGTACATGAGACAAACTAATACATGAGACAGACTGATACATGAGCCAGAGAACCCTGCTCAGACCAGAGACAGACTGATACATGAGACAAACTAATACATGAGACAGACTGATACATGAGCCAGAGAACCCTGCTCGGACCAGAGACAGACTGATACATGAGACAAACTAATACATGAGACAGACTGATACATGAGCCAGAGAACCCTGCTCAGACCAGAGACAGACTGATTCATGAGACAAACTAATACATGAGACAGACTGATACATGAGCCAGAGAACCCTGCTCGGACCAGAGACAGACTGATACATGAGACAAACTAATACATGAGACAGACTGATACATGAGCCAGAGAACCCTGCTCAGACCAGAGACAGACTGATACATGAGACAAACTAATACATGAGAGAGACTGATACATGAGAGAGACTGATACAGGAGACAGACTGATACAGGAGACAGACTGATACAGGAGACAGAGAACGCTGCTCAGACCAGAGACAGACTGGTACATGAGACAAACTAATACATGAGACAGACTGATACATGAGCCAGAGAACCCTGCTCAGACCAGATACAGACTGATACATGAGACAGACTGATACATGAGACAGACTGATACATGAGACAAACTGATACATGAGACAGACTGATACATGAGACAGGCTGATACATGAGCCAGAGAACCATGCTCAGACCAGAGACAGACTGATACATGAGACAAACTAATACATGAGACAGACTGATACATGAGCCAGAGAACCCTGCTCGGACCAGAGACAGACTGATACATGAAACAAACTAATACATGAGACAGACTGATACATGAGCCAGAGAACCCTGCTCAGAGCAGAGATAGACTGGTACCTGAGACAGACTGATGCATGAGATAGAGAACCCTGCTCGGACCAGAGACACACTGATTCATGAGATAGAGAACCCTGCTCGGACCAGAGACAGACAGATACATGAGATAGAGAACCCTGCTTGGACAAGAGACAGACCTATACATGAGATAGAGAACCCATATCGGAACAGAGACAGACTGATACATGAGGTAGAGAACCCATATCGGAACAGAGACAGACTGATACATGAGGTAGAGAACCCAGATCGGAACAGAGACAGACTGATACGTGAGGTAGAGAACCCTGCTCGGACCAGAGACAGACTGATACGTGAGCCAGAGAACCCTGCTCGGACCAGAGACAGACTGGTACATGAGATAGAGAACCCTGCTCGGACCAGAGACAGACTGATACATGAGCCAGAGAACCCTGCTCGGACCAGAGACAGACTGGTACATGAGACAGACTGGTACATGAGACAGACTGGTACATGAGACAGACTGGTACATGAGACAGACTGGTACATGAGATAGACTGATACATGAGCCAGAGAACCCTGCTCAGACCAGAGACAGACTGATACATGAGACAAACTAATACGTGAGACAGACTGATACATGAGACAGACTGGTACATGAGACAGACTGGTACATGAGATAGAGAACCCTGCTCGGACCAGAGACAGACTGATACATGAGACAAACTAATACATGAGACAGACTGATACATGAGCCAGAGAACCCTGCTCGGACCAGAGACAGACTGATACATGAGACAAACTAATACATGAGACAAACTAATACATGAGACAGACTGGTACATGAGACAGACTGATACATGAGGCAGACTGATACATGAGGCAGACTGGTACATGAGACAGACTGGTACATGAGACAGACTGGTACATGAGACAGACTGATACACGAGACAGACTGGTACACGAGACAGACTGGTACACGAGACAGACTGGTACACGAGACAGACTGGTACACGAGACAGACTGGTACATGAGACAGACTGCCGTTCATGCAAAACCGATATTTCTCTAATTTATGCATTAGCTGCAGTCCTGCTGACACGAGGAATAGACCATTTGTTTAGGATGCCGATGATTAGGTGACACAGACCCTCTGACTGTGTTGACAGAAGAAGCATCTTACTTGTTGTTCACACGTGTTACAGGTCCCAGCGCGTGCTGAAGAAATCACCATCCCGGCGGACGTGACGCCAGAACGTGTCCCCACACACATTGTAGATTTCTCTGGTATGTACCGTCCATGTGCAAACTGTATTAATACAGGTCTGTATTGTCCGTGCGGTAATAATGTATCGCATGCAGTAATAATGTATCGCATGCAGTAATAATGTATCAGGATCTCCGTATCGCATGCAGTAATAATGTATCAGGATCTCCGTATCGCATGCAGTAATAATGTATCGCATGCAGTAATAATGTATCGCATGCAGTAATAATGTATCGCATGCAGTAATAATGTATCGCATGCAGTAATAATGTATCGCATGCAGTAATAATGTATCACATGTAGTAATAATGTATCGAATGCAGTAATAATGTATCGCATGCAGTAATAATCTATCAGGATCTCCGTATCGCATGCAGTAATAATGTATCGCATGCAGTAATAATGTATCACATGTAGTAATAATGTATCGCATGCAGTAATAATGTATCGCATGCAGTAATAATGTATCACATGTAGTAATAATGTATCGCATGCAGTAATAATGTATCGCATGCAGTAATAATGTATCACATGTAGTAATAATGTATCAGGATCTCCGTATCGCATGCAGTAATAATGTATCGCATGCAGTAATAATGTATCGTATCGCATGCAGTAATAATGTATCAGGATCTCCGTATCGCATGCAGTAATAATGTATCGCATGCAGTAATAATGTATCGCATGCAGTAATAATGTATCGCATGCAGTAATAATGTATCGCATGCAGTAATAATGTATCAGGATCTCCGTATCACATGTAGTAATAATGTATCGCATGCAGTAATCATGTATCGCATGCAGTAATAATGTATAATGTATCGCATGCAGTAATAATGTATCGCATGCAGTAATAATGTATCGCATGCAGTAATAATGTATCGCATGCAGTAATAATGTATCGCATGCAGTAATAATGTATCGCATGCAGTAATAATGTATCGCATGCAGTAATAATCTATCAGGATCTCCGTATTGCATGCAGTAATAATGTATCGCATGCAGTAATAATGTATCGCATGCAGTAATAATGTATCACATGTAGTAATAATGTATCGCATGCAGTAATCATGTATCGCATGCAGTAATAATGTATCGCATGTAGTAATAATGTATCAGGATCTCTGTATCGCATGCAGTAATAATGTATCGCATGTAGTAATAATGTATCAGGATCTCCGTATCGCATGCAGTAATAATGTATCGCATGCAGTAATAATGTATCGCATGCAGTAATAATGTATCGCATGTAGTAATAATGTATCAGGATCTCTGTATCGCATGCAGTAATAATGTATCGCATGTAGTAATAATGTATCAGGATCTCCGTATCGCATGCAGTAATAATGTATCGCATGCAGTAATAATCTATCAGGATCTCCGTATTGCATGCAGTAATAATGTATCGCATGCAGTAATAATGTATCACATGTAGTAATAATGTATCGCATGCAGTAATCATGTATCGCATGCAGTAATCATGTATCGCATGCAGTAATCATGTATCGCATGCAGTAATAATGTATCGCATGCAGTAATAATGTATCGCATGTAGTAATAATGTATCGCATGTAGTAATAATGTATCGCATGCAGTAATAATGTATCGCATGCAGTAATAATGTATCGCATGCAGTAATAATGTATCGCATGCAGTAATAATGTATCACATGTAGTAATAATGTATCGCATGCAGTAATAATGTATCGCATGCAGTAATAATGTATCACATGTAGTAATAATGTATCGCATGCAGTAATAATGTATCGCATGCAGTAATAATGTATCACATGTAGTAATAATGTATCGCATGCAGTAATAATGTATCGCATGCAGTAATAATGTATCACATGTAGTAATAATGTATCAGGATCTCCGTATCGCATGCAGTAATAATGTATCGCATGCAGTAATAATGTATCGCATGCAGTAATAATGTATCGCATGCAGTAATAATGTATCACATGTAGTAATAATGTATCGCATGCAGTAATAATGTATCGCATGCAGTAATAATGTATCACATGTAGTAATAATGTATCGCATGCAGTAATAATGTATCGCATGCAGTAATAATGTATCACATGTAGTAATAATGTATCAGGATCTCCGTATCGCATGCAGTAATCATGTATCGCATGCAGTAATAATGTATCGCATGCAGTAATAATGTATCACATGTAGTAATAATGTATCGCATGCAGTAATAATGTATCGCATGCAGTAATAATGTATCACATGTAGTAATAATGTATCGCATGCAGTAATAATGTATCGCATGCAGTAATAATGTATCGCATGCAGTAATAATGTATCACATGTAGTAATAATGTATCAGGATCTCCGTATCGCATGCAGTAATCATGTATCGCATGCAGTAATAATGTATCGTATCACATGTAGTAATAATGTATCAGGATCTCCGTATCGCATGCAGTAATCATGTATCGCATGCAGTAATAATGTATCGTATCGCATGCAGTAATAATGTATCACATGTAGTAATAATCTATCAGGATCTCCGTATTGCATGCAGTAATAATGTATCGCATGCAGTAATAATGTATCGTATCACATGTAGTAATAATGTATCAGGATCTCCGTATCGCATGCAGTAATCATGTATCGCATGCAGTAATAATGTATCGTATCGCATGCAGTAATAATGTATCACATGTAGTAATAATCTATCAGGATCTCCGTATTGCATGCAGTAATAATGTATCGCATGCAGTAATAATGTATCGCATGCAGTAATAATGTATCGCATGCAGTAATAATCTATCAGGATCTCCGTATTGCATGCAGTAATAATGTATCGCATGCAGTAATAATGTATCACATGTAGTAATAATGTATCGCATGCAGTAATAATGTATCGCATGCAGTAATAATGTATCGCATGCAGTAATAATGTATCACATGTAGTAATAATGTATCGCATGCAGTAATAATGTATCGCATGCAGTAATAATGTATCACATGTAGTAATAATGTATCGCATGCAGTAATAATGTATCGCATGCAGTAATAATGTATCACATGTAGTAATAATGTATCAGGATCTCCGTATCGCATGCAGTAATAATGTATCGCATGCAGTAATAATGTATCGTATCGCATGCAGTAATAATGTATCAGGATCTCCGTATCGCATGCAGTAATAATGTATCGCATGCAGTAATAATGTATCGCATGCAGTAATAATGTATCGCATGCAGTAATAATGTATCGCATGCAGTAATAATGTATCACATGTAGTAATAATGTATCGCATGCAGTAATAATGTATCGCATGCAGTAATAATGTATCACATGCAGTAATAATGTATCGCATGCAGTAATAATGTATCGCATGCAGTAATAATGTATCACATGTAGTAATAATGTATCGCATGCAGTAATAATGTATCGCATGCAGTAATAATGTATCACATGTAGTAATAATGTATCAGGATCTCCGTATCGCATGCAGTAATAATGTATCGCATGCAGTAATAATGTATCGCATGCAGTAATAATGTATCGCATGCAGTAATAATGTATCACATGTAGTAATAATGTATCGCATGCAGTAATAATGTATCACATGTAGTAATAATGTATCGCATGCAGTAATAATGTATCGCATGCAGTAATAATGTATCACATGTAGTAATAATGTATCAGGATCTCCGTATCGCATGCAGTAATCATGTATCGCATGCAGTAATAATGTATCGTATCACATGTAGTAATAATGTATCAGGATCTCCGTATCGCATGCAGTAATCATGTATCGCATGCAGTAATAATGTATCGTATCGCATGCAGTAATAATGTATCACATGTAGTAATAATGTATCAGGATCTCCGTATTGCATGCAGTAATAATGTATCGCATGCAGTAATAATGTATCGCATGCAGTAATAATGTATCGCATGCAGTAATAATGTATCACATGTAGTAATAATGTATCGCATGCAGTAATAATGTATAATGTATCGCATGCAGTAATCATGTATCGCATGCAGTAATAATGTATAATGTATCGCATGCAGTAATAATGTATCGCATGCAGTAATAATGTATCGCATGCAGTAATAATGTATCGCATGCAGTAATAATGTATCGCATGCAGTAATAATCTATCAGGATCTCCGTATTGCATGCAGTAATAATGTATCGCATGCAGTAATAATGTATCGCATGCAGTAATAATGTATCACATGTAGTAATAATGTATCGCATGCAGTAATCATGTATCGCATGCAGTAATAATGTATTGCATGTAGTAATAATGTATCGCATGCAGTAATCATGTATCGCATGCAGTAATAATGTATCGCATGTAGTAATAATGTATCAGGATCTCTGTATCGCATGCAGTAATAATGTATCGCATGTAGTAATAATGTATCAGGATCTCCGTATCGCATGCAGTAATAATGTATCGCATGCAGTAATAATGTATCGCATGCAGTAATAATGTATCGCATGTAGTAATAATGTATCAGGATCTCTGTATCGCATGCAGTAATAATGTATCGCATGTAGTAATAATGTATCAGGATCTCCGTATCGCATGCAGTAATAATGTATCGCATGCAGTAATAATCTATCAGGATCTCCGTATTGCATGCAGTAATAATGTATCGCATGCTGTAATAATGTATCACATGTAGTAATAATGTATCGCATGCAGTAATAATGTATCGCATGCAGTAATAATGTATCGCATGCAGTAATAATGTATCGCATGTAGTAATAATGTATCGCATGTAGTAATAATGTATCGCATGCAGTAATAATGTATCGCATGCAGTAATAATGTATCGCATGTAGTAATAATGTATCGCATGTAGTAATAATGTATCGCATGCAGTAATAATGTATCGCATGCAGTAATAATGTATCAGGATCTCTGTATCGCATGCAGTAATAATGTATCGCATGCAGTAATAATGTATCGCATGCAGTAATAATGTATCGCATGCAGTAATAATGTATCGCATGCAGTAATAATGTATCACATGCAGTAATAATGTATCAGGATCTCCGTATCGCATGCAGTAATAATGTATCGCATGCAGTAATAATGTATCACATGCAGTAATAATCTATCAGGATCTCCGTATCGCATGCAGTAATAATGTATCGCATGCAGTAATAATGTATCGTATCGCATGCAGTAAT
>CM069860.1:6279458-6316958 GCA_036172795.1 Pelodytes ibericus | reverse complement strand
AGGGAGGGGCAGATCCAGAAGTGTCCCCTGATTGTGACATCACTTTGCAGCTTGATATGCAAATACACGACTTTGAATGGGAAATAATTAATTTGCATATAAAGCCGCCACTAGGTGATGTCATAACCAGGAGAAACCACAGACACATCTAATACACCCATTTCCTTGCCATGTATAGATCATTTGTCATTACATTAATCCTCCACGTTCACAGTATAAGTCATTCTTACTGTCATGGGGTTCAAGCTGCTGTATTAAACTCTTCCATCCGTCTCCATTACCCCCCCCAGTGCTCTGCTAAAAATCTAAAGAACATCTCGGAGGTCTTCTACTATGCCCAAAAGGCCGTCCTACACCCGACGGCACCTCTCTATGACCCAGAGGACAAGCAAGTAAGTGCAATGAGGAGCTGGCGAGATTTAACCAGGTGTGTTTTACTTTATGGGTCAGAAATGCTTTTAACTTTATTTATACAATAAAAAAGTAATTGCAAGAATCTGCTACATCTGCATCTAATACGGCTACTCCAACAGCACAGGATCTTCCACATTAATAATTGTGATGTAATATTTCCAAACTATCGGTAGTTTCTCACTTGCTTGCAATCCGTTTTATTATCCTGCACATCCACTGGATAAGCAAATGTTTAATGACATTCCAGCTCCGGCCGCAGTGCAGGAAAGCCCTGACCCGTATCTTCACCATCTCCGACCAGGACAATAACCAAATCTTGAGTGACGAGGAGCTCAACAATTTCCAGGTATCTTCGGCCTGCCGAGCTCGGAAGCCATTAACGATCAGTGCTTGGGCAACATTCTAAAATGGGAAGTGTCTGCAGGGATATATCCCACGGGGTTCCATGGCTGCTGTATTTACTCTAATATCCCATTTTACAGACTTCATGTTTCTGCCCAGTTCCCCTGGCGATTAGGCATAGAACAGCGGAAATATTTATACATAACGCCCTATGTGTTAATGTCTTGCCATGCTTGACCATCATCGCTAGCAAAGTCACAAGGCTTTGTGTAAATCTTTGATCTCCCGATATATATCTACGGCCTCTTCTGCTTATATGTCTCTCTCCTCTGTTACTTCTGTCCTCTGGGCCTGTTCGTGGCCACTTTCCCCCTCGCTGTCTGATTTTATCTGTCTTTCTGGAGGGCAGCAATCCTGCTTTGGGAATCCCTTAGCACCACAGGCCCTGGAGGACGTCAAGATGGTGGTCAGGAAGAACACGGCAGATGGTGTGCGAGAGAACGGCCTGACGTTAAATGGTACGGTTTGCATGTGGTAGGGGAGGTCAGAGGTCAAAAATAATAGTAGAACTAAAGCCGTAGTCTAGGACAGGACTTGGGAAGTATTCAACTTTAGGAGCCAGGATATTAGATGGGGCACAGTGCAGAGTATATTAGTTATATCACGCGGTGGGGTGATATTAGATGGGGCACAGTGCAGAGTATATTAGTTATATCACGCGGTGATATTAGATGGGGCACAGTGCAGAGTATATTAGTTATATCACGCGGTGATATTAGATGGGGCACAGTGCAGAGTATATTAGTTATATCACGCGGTGATATTAGATGGGGCACAGTGCAGAGTATATTAGTTATATCACGCGGTGGGGTGATATTAGATGGGGCACAGTGCAGAGTATATTAGTTATATCACGCGGTGATATTAGATGGGGCACAGTGCAGAGTATATTAGTTATATCACGCGGTGATATTAGATGGGGCACAGTGCAGAGTATATTAGTTATATCACGCGGTGATATTAGATGGGGCACAGTGCAGAGTATATTAGTTATATCACGCGGTGGGGTGATATTAGATGGGGCATAGTGCAGAGTATATTAGTTATATCACGCGGTGGGGTGATATTAGATGGGGCACAGTGCAGAGTATATTAGTTATATCACGTGGTGGGGTGATATTAGATGGAGCACAGTGCAGAGTATATTAGTTATATCACGCGGTGGGGTGATATTAGATGGGGCACAGTGCAGAGTATATTAGTTATATCACGCGGTGGGGTGATATTAGATGGGGCACAGTGCAGAGTATATTAGTTATATCACGCGGTTATATTAGATGGGGCACAGTGCAGAGTATATTAGTTATATCACGCGGTGGGGTGATATTAGATGGGGCACAGTGCAGAGTATATTAGTTATATCACGTGGTGGGGTGATATTAGATGGAGCACAGTGCAGAGTATATTAGTTATATCACGTGGTGGGGTGATATTAGATGGGGCACAGTGCAGAGTATATTAGTTATATCACGCGGTGGGGTGATATTAGATGGGGCACAGTGCAGAGTATATTAGTTATATCACGTGGTGGGGTGATATTAGATGGGTCACAGTGCAGAGTATATTAGTTATATCACGCGGTTATATTAGATGGGGCACAGTGCAGAGTATATTAGTTATATCACGCGGTGATATTAGATGGGGCACAGTGCAGAGTATATTAGTTATATCACGCGGTGATATTAGATGGGGCACAGTGCAGAGTATATTAGTTATATCACGCGGTGGGGTGATATTAGATGGGTCACAGTGCAGAGTATATTAGTTATATCACGTGGTGGGGTGATATTAGATGGGGCACAGTGCAGAGTATATTAGTTATATCACGCGGTGGAGTGATATTAGATGGGGCACAGTGCAGAGTATATTAGTTATATCACGCGGTGGGGTGATATTAGATGGGTCACAGTGCAGAGTATATTAGTTATATCACGCGGTGGGGTGATATTAGATGGGGCACAGAGCAGAGTATATTAGTTATATCACGCAGTGATATTAGATGGGGCACAGTGCAGAGTATACTAGTTATATCACGCGGTGGGGGGATATGAGATGGGGCAAAGTGCAGAGTATATTAGTTATATCACGCGGTGGGGTGATATTAGATGGGGCACAGTGCAGAGTATATTAGTTATATCACGCGGTTATATTAGATGGGGCATAGTGCAGAGTATATTAGTTATATCACGCGGTGGGGTGATATTAGATGGGGCACAGAGCAGAGTATATTAGTTATATCACGCGGTGATATTAGATGGGGCACAGAGCAGAGTATATTAGTTATATCACGCGGTGATATTAGATGGAGCACAGTGCAGAGTATATTAGTTATATCACGCGGTGGGGTGATATTAGATGGGGCACAGTGCAGAGTATACTAGTTATATCACGCGGTGGGGTGATATTAGATGGGGCACAGTGCAGAGTATATTAGTTATATCACGTGGTGGGGTGATATTAGATGGGTCACAGTGCAGAGTATATTAGTTATATCACGCGGTGGGGTGATATTAGATGGGGCACAGTGCAGAGTATATTAGTTATATCACGCGGTGGGGTGATATTAGATGGGGCACAGTTCAGAGTATATTAGTTATATCACGCGGTGGGGTGATATTAGATGGGGCACAGTACAGAGTATATTAGTTATATCACGCGGTGGGGTGATATTAGATGGAGCACAGTGCAGAGTATACTAGTTATATCACGCGGTGGGGGGATATGAGATGGGGCACAGTGCAGAGTATATTAGTTATATCACGCGGTGGGGTGATATTAGATGGGGCACAGTGCAGAGTATATTAGTTATATCACGCGGTGATATTAGATGGGGCACAGTGCAGAGTATATTAGTTATATCACGTGGTGGGGTGATATTAGATGGGGCACAGTGCAGAGTATATTAGTTATATCACGCGGTGGGGTGATATTAGATGGGGCACAGTGCAGAGTATATTAGTTATATCACGCGGTGGGGTGATATTAGATGGGGCACAGTGCAGAGTATATTAGTTATATCACGCGGTGATATTAGATGGGGCACAGTGCAGAGTATATTAGTTATATCACGCGGTGGGGTGATATTAGATGGGGCACAGTGCAGAGTATATTAGTTATATCACGTGGTGGGGTGATATTAGATGGGGCACAGTGCAGAGTATATTAGTTATATCACGGGGTGGAGTGATATTAGATGGGTCACAGTGCAGAGTATATTAGTTATATCACGTGGTGGGGTGATATTAGATGGGGCACAGTGCAGAGTATATTAGTTATATCACGTGGTGGGGTGATATTAGATGGGTCACAGTGCAGAGTATATTAGTTATATCACGTGGTGGGGTGATATTAGATGGGGCACAGTGCAGAGTATATTAGTTATATCACGGGGTGGAGTGATATTAGATGGGGCACAGTGCAGAGTATATTAGTTATATCACGCGGTGGGGTGATATTAGATGGGTCACAGTGCAGAGTATATTAGTTATATCACGCGGTGGGGTGATATTAGATGGGGCACAGAGCAGAGTATATTAGTTATATCACGCAGTGATATTAGATGGGGCACAGTGCAGAGTATACTAGTTATATCACGCGGTGGGGGGATATGAGATGGGGCAAAGTGCAGAGTATATTAGTTATATCACGCGGTGGGGTGATATTAGATGGGGCACAGTGCAGAGTATATTAGTTATATCACGCGGTTATATTAGATGGGGCATAGTGCAGAGTATATTAGTTATATCACGCGGTGGGGTGATATTAGATGGGGCACAGAGCAGAGTATATTAGTTATATCACGCGGTGATATTAGATGGGGCACAGAGCAGAGTATATTAGTTATATCACGCGGTGATATTAGATGGAGCACAGTGCAGAGTATATTAGTTATATCACGCGGTGGGGTGATATTAGATGGGGCACAGTGCAGAGTATACTAGTTATATCACGCGGTGGGGTGATATTAGATGGGGCACAGTGCAGAGTATATTAGTTATATCACGTGGTGGGGTGATATTAGATGGGTCACAGTGCAGAGTATATTAGTTATATCACGCGGTGGGGTGATATTAGATGGGGCACAGTGCAGAGTATATTAGTTATATCACGCGGTGGGGTGATATTAGATGGGGCACAGTGCAGAGTATATTAGTTATATCACGCGGTGGGGTGATATTAGATGGGGCACAGTGCAGAGTATATTAGTTATATCACGCGGTGGGGTGATATTAGATGGAGCACAGTGCAGAGTATACTAGTTATATCACGCGGTGGGGGGATATGAGATGGGGCACAGTGCAGAGTATATTAGTTATATCACGCGGTGGGGTGATATTAGATGGGGCACAGTGCAGAGTATATTAGTTATATCACGCGGTGGGGTGATATTAGATGGGGCACAGTGCAGAGTATATTAGTTATATCACGCGGTGGGGTGATATTAGATGGAGCACAGTGCAGAGTATATTAGTTATATCACGTGGTGGGGTGATATTAGATGGGTCACAGTGCAGAGTATATTAGTTATATCACGCGGTTATATTAGATGGGGCACTGTGCAGAGTATATTAGTTATATCACGCGGTGGGGTGATATTAGATGGGGCACAGTGCAGAGTATATTAGTTATATCACGCCGTGGGGTGATATTAGATGGAGCACAGTGCAGAGTATATTAGTTATATCACGCGGTGGAGTGATATTAGATGGGGCACAGTGCAGAGTATATTAGTTATATCACGCGGTGGGGTGATATTAGATGGGGCACAGTGCAGAGTATATTAGTTATATCACGCGGTGGAGTGATATTAGATGGGGCACAGTGCAGAGTATATTAGTTATATCACGCCGTGGGGTGATATTAGATGGGGCACAGTGCAGAGTATATTAGTTATATCACGCCGTGGGGTGATATTAGATGGGGCACAGTGCAGAGTATATTAGTTATATCACGCGGTGATATTAGATGGGGCACAGTGTCGAGTATATTAGTTATATCACGTGGTGGGGTGATATTAGATGGGGCATAGTGCAGAGTATATTAGTTATATCACGCCGTGGGGTGATATTAGATGGGGCACAGTGCAGAGTATATTAGTTATATCACGCCGTGGGGTGATATTAGATGGGGCACAGTGCAGAGTATATTAGTTATATCACGCGGTGGGGTGATATTAGATGGGGCACAGTGCAGAGTATATTAGTTATATCACGCCGTGGGGTGATATTAGATGGGGCGCTGGTAACAGACCTCAGATCTCAGCTGCTTCGTTTTCCATCCAATTCACACAGGTTTCCTCTTCCTCAACACCCTGTTCATCCAGCGCGGGCGACATGAGACCACGTGGACCATCCTGAGGCGATTTGGCTACGATGATACCCTGGAACTCACCGATGATTACCTCTACCCCCCGTGAGTCCCTTACCTGCTGAGGCAGCTGCTGTTTGGATCTTTGTATCATGTCTGGCTTAGAAGATATTGCTGGTTATTTAGGAAAGAAGCCGGACATTATTCTCCTGAAGGGGCGTGGCCAGACAGACCCTAATCCTTTAGGGGTCCAACTGCGACCCTCCAGTTGCTGCTGGACTACAAATCCCAGAGGCCCCTCCTTTATAGAATGGCAGAGAATTGTGGTAGTTGTAGTCCAGAAACTGCTGTTTCTGGACTACAACCACCATAGTTATCTTCCATTGTAGAGAGAGAGGGGAAATGATGGGATTTGTAAAAGCAGCTGGTGGGCTGCAGTTGGACACCTAGACTATATTCTTTATTCTCCTAAAAAAAACTATCCTGTATTGATCTGTTTGGCTCTTGAAATCGGCAAAACATCTATATGTTGCACAGGAGCCAGTCCAGAGCACACACTGTGTACAGGGTACAAGCAATAAAACAGTGGTTCTGAGTGAACCTATAATATAAAGAGATCAGTAGGTGTGAATGTAGCTCACTTCTGATCTTTCACATCTGCTGCAGCACCTTCAGAGTTAAATACATATATTTTCTTATGATCTCCACTCCTTACTAGGCTTCCTCTATCCCTGTCTCACTGCCGTCCTCTCCTCCCTGCAGACTCCGCATCCCTTATGATTCTTCCACCGAATTGAACCATTTTGGTTACCAGTTCCTGCAGAAGGTGTTTGAGAAGCACGACCTGGTCGGTAGTTTGATGACTTGCGTGGTGTTCCTCTGGCATTGAGCTTGGTAAAAGTTTAATGTCACGGTCTCTCCACAGGATGGCGATGGCGTGCTCAAACCTCCAGAGCTGCAGAGCTTTTTCAGTGTCTTCCCGTATACACCGTGGGGTCCAGAGCTGCACAGCACAGTGTGCATGCCGGAAAGAGGCTCCCTGCCCCTGCATGGCTACCTGTGCCAATGGACGTAAGGCCCATTCCTACGTACACTGCGGCCTTGTCAAGCTATTATATATTGCATAGATCTCTCCCTGTACAGCCTCCCTGACAGGCTCACTCTACCTGTTTCTATCACAGATCTCTCCCTGTACTGTCTCCCTGCCAGGCTTCCTCTACCTGTTTGACAGATCTCTCCATGTGCAGTCCTGTTTCTATCACAGATCTCTCCCTGTACTGTCTCCTTGCCAGGCTTCCTCTACCTGTTTGACAGATCTCTCCCTGTACTGTATCCCTGCCAGGCTTCCTCTACCTGTTTGACAGATCTCTCCATGTGCAGTCCTGTTTCTGTCACAGATCTCTCCCTGTACTGTCTCCCTGCCAGGCTTCCTCTACCTGTTTGACAGATCTCTCCATGTGCAGTCCTGTTTCTATCACAGATCTCTCCCTGTACTGTCTCCCTGCCAGGCTTCCTCTACCTGTTTGACAGATCTCTCCCTGTGCAGTCCTGTTTCTATCACAGATCTCTCCCTGTACTGTCTCCTTGCCAGGCTTCCTCTACCTGTTTGACAGATCTCTCCCTGTGCAGTCTCTCTCTCTCTCTTTTCCGTGTGTAATCACACCATACCCCCTCTCTGTTTCCTTGGCAGGATGGTGGCCTATCTGGATGTACATCGGTGCCTGGAATATCTTGGTTATTTAGGATACCCCATCCTGTGTGACCAGGAGAGCCAGACTCAAGCTATTACAGGTGTGTGGAGATCCCTGCTACACCTTATACGTGACGACGGAAGTATTGCTGGCTTCCCCCTGATTTACCCTGCACCCTCGCCCAGCTAAATACCCCCCAGCCTGTGTCCCCTGACAGATCTGTCTTTGTTAAACCTTATTCACCCCTTGTATTTCTCTGTTTGCCCCAGTCACACGGGAGAAGCGAATAGACCTGGAGAAAGGACAGACACAGAGGAATGTGTTCCTGTGTAAAGTGATCGGCCCTCGGGGGACGGGTAAATCTGCCTTCCTGCGGGCCTTCCTGGGCCATACCTTAGAGGTGAGAGAAGCCTTGAATCAGAACATCTATTTATTTACCAGTCCAGAAGGTTGAACTTGATGATCTATTTTTCAAGCTAAATTGCTATTTCTTTTACCAGTCCTCCTTTTCACTCCTATCACTCTAAGACAGCACTGCGCCAGGCTTGTGTGACACTGACCTCCCGCTGTAGCTAGGGTTACTTCCTGTTTCCTGTTTTTGGATCTGTTTGTGGACCAGTCTGTTTATATCCAGCGTTATCCCAGAGCATTCAGCATCATGCTTAATCCCTCATTCTTGATTTAAAGGATAACTGTCATCACTGTACTTGTTTAGCATTCTCCTGGGGCGGACATGTTGGCTCAGATCTATATTCATCTGACCAAAGAGTCCAAATAACATGTCTGCCCTCTGATAGAGCTATACAGAGCAAAGATTCTAAACAACATGTCAGCCCCTGATAGAGCTATATGGAGCAAAGATTCTAAACAACATGTCCACCCCCTGATAGAGCTATACAGAGCAAAGATTCTAAACAACATGTCTGCCCCCTGATAGAGCTATACAGAGCAAAGATTCTAAACAACATGTCTGCCCCCTGATAGAGCTATACAGAGCAAAGATTCTAAACAACATGTCGGCCCCCTGATAGAGCTATACAGAGAAAAGATTCTAAACAACATGTCCGTCCCCTGATAGAGCTATACAGAGCAAAGATTCTGAACAACATGTTTGCCCCCTGATAGAGCTATACAGAGCAAAGATTCTAAACAACATGTCCGTCCCCTGATAGAGCTATACAGAGCAAAGATTCTAAACAACATGTCTGCCCCCTGATAGAGCTATACAGAGCAAAGATTCTAAACAACATGTCTGCCCCCTGATAGAGCTATACAGAGCAAAGATTCTAAACAACATGTCGGCCCCCTGATAGAGCTATACAGAAAAAAGATTCTAAACAACATGTCGGCCCCCTGATAGAGCTATACAGAGCAAAGATTCTAAACAACATGTCTGCCCCCTGATAGAGCTATACAGAGCAAAGATTCTAAACAACATGTCGGCCCCCTGATAGAGCTATACAGAGCAAAGATTCTAAACAACATGTCTGCCCCCTGATAGAGCTATACAGAGCAAAGATTCTAAACAACATGTCCGTCCCGATAGAGCTATACAGAGCAAAGATTCTAAACAACATGTCAGTCCCCTGATAGAGCTTTACAGAGCAAAGATTCTAAACAACATATCCGCCCCGATAGAGCTATACAGAGCAAAGATTCTAAACAACATGTCAGTCCCCTGATAGAGCTATACAGAGCAAAGATTCTACACAAAATGTCTGTCCCCTGATAGAGCTATACAGAGCAAAGATTCTAAACAACATGTCCACCCCTGATAGAGCGATACAGAGCAAAGATTCTAAACAACATGCCCTCCCCTGATAGAGCTATACAGAGCAAAGATTCTAAACATGTCCACCCCCTGAGAGAGCTATACAGAGCAAAGATTCTAAACAACATGTCCGTCCCCTGATAGAGCTATACAGAGCAAAGATTCTAAACAACATGTCTGTCCCCTGATAGAGCTATACAGAGCAAAGATTCTAAACAACATGTCCACCCCAGATAGAGCTATACAGAGCAAAGATTCTAAACAACATGTCTACCCCCTGATAGAGCTATACAGAGCAAAGATTCTAAACAACATGTCCACCCCAGATAGAGCTATACAGAGCAAAGATTCTAAACAACATGTCTGTCCCCTGATAGAGCTATACAGAGCAAGGATTCTAAACAACATGTCCGCCCCCTGATAGAGCTATACAGAGCAAAGATTCTAAACAACATGTCTGCCCCCTGATAGAGCTATACAGAGTAAAGATTCTAAACAACATGTCCGCCCCCTGATAGAGCTATACAGAGTAAAGATTCTAAACAACATGTCCTCCCCTGATAGAGCTATACAGAGCAAAGATTCTAAACAACATGTCTGCACCCTGATAGAGCTATACAGAGCAAAGATTCTAAACAACATGTCCGCCCCCTGATAGAGCTATACAGAGGAAAGATTCTAAACAACATGTCCACCCCTGATAGAGCTATACAGAGCAAAGATTCTATACAAAATGTCCGCCCCCTGATAGAGCTATACAGAGCAAAGATTCTAAACAACATGTCCTCCCCCTGATAGAGCTATACAGAGCAAAGATTCTAAACAACATGTCCTCCCCTGATAGAGCTATACAGAGCAAAGATTCTAAACAACATGTCTGCACCCTGATAGAGCTATACAGAGCAAAGATTCTAAACAACATGTCCGCCCCCTGATAGAGCTATACAGAGGAAAGATTCTAAACAACATGTCCACCCCTGATAGAGCTATACAGAGCAAAGATTCTATACAAAATGTCCGCCCCCTGATAGAGCTATACAGAGCAAAGATTCTAAACAACATGTCCTCCCCCTGATAGAGCTATACAGAGCAAAGATTCTAAACAACATGTCCTCCCCTGATAGAGCTATACAGAGCAAAGATTCTAAACAACATGTCCTCCCCCTGATAGAGCTATACAGAGCAAAGATTCGAAACAACATGTCCACCCCCTGATACAGCTATACAGAGCAAAGATTCTAAACAACATGTCCACCCCCTGCAAAAAGGGAGGACTCAATAAGGTGCTTTATTTGTATTCTTGCATTAAAGCATTTCTATTTAAAATGTCCTCACTTTCAATTAAACACAACTTATTATTTGCTGACAGTTGTTGTTTAATTCCTTTTCTGTTTGCTCCTGCGTCTGCTGATCTGATCCCTCCTCTTGCTTTGTTATAGGAGCAGCGACAGATCATCAACGAGCCTTCATTCTACTCCGTGAACACTGTGCTGGTCGGAGGGCAAGAAAAATATCTTATAGTAAGTGAACCTGCCATATTGGGGGTCGGGGGCTTTAAATCTTCATACATTCAAATCACTCGCCCCTTCTACATTAACCTCCCCCCAGCTCTTTGAGGTAGACGTGGACATGGAATTCCTGAAGACGTCAGATGCTGCCTGCGACGTGGCCTGTCTCATGTATGACGTCACCGATCCCAAATCCTTCAACTATTGTGCCAGTATCTACAAGGTGAGAGCGGTGGTCCCGAGGGTCCCACTTCCCGACACTTTACATTGCAGTCTTCTTTCATATTCTAAATAACCGCCTTTGTGTTTTGTTGCCTGCGCGTTTCACCCGATAATCACGCGTGATCCTTTTTTTTTTTTCTTGTCTGTCCAATTACAGCAGCACTACATGGAAAGCCAGACCCCGTGTCTGTTTGTGGGGTGTAAATGGGACCTGGGGGAGGTGAAGCAGCAGCATGGAATCTCACCAGCGGAATTCTGCCACAAACACCGCTTGCCGACCCCCTATCACTTCACCTGCCAGGGACCCCCGGACAAAGCCATCTACAACAAGCTCGCCACAGCTGCCGCCTTCCCGTAAGTACAGTAAAGAGTCCGTGGCATGTGGAGGGTGCAGGATATTATAGGCTGAGCACAGCGTCAGCAATCTGTTTCCCAGAATCCTTTGCGCTGATGCTCTCCTTTCTTGTTTTCCTGCAGCCACCTGCATGACACAGAGCTCAGCACGGCTTCCTTTTGGCTAAGAGTGGCACTGGGGGCTACTGTTGCAGCCGTCGTGGGCTTTACTCTCTACAAAGCACTTCTAAGAAGCAAATAAACACTCAAGTCTCCCTCTAATCCCACCGGGGGGAAATAAATCTGCCGATGGATTCAGCTCCTCCCTGCACTAATCACTCTGACAAACTGCAGACAATTCGGAGCATTTCACATCTGTGTTTTTATTTTGGCTCCAAACGTTTTGCAAATCAGGGACTGGGCTACCCATCAAATCAGCCTTCGCCCCTTAACTGCTATCGGGGTCACCGGCCCCTTAATACGATAGACATCTCCATTTGGTCTGTTTGGGACAAGACTTTTTACGTAGATTTTTTTTACCCGTTTATCTTCTCTTACCGCCTTTGTCTGTGGCGCACGTTTAGTGGCGCACGTTTAGCGGCGCAGGCCCACATAAGACCAGAGGGAAGGGATACAAATGATCTTCCTGTCTAGTCTGCCCTTTATATTTCTTCTATCTGCTTTGCTTGTCTGTCCCTTTCCCAGCAATTTAACTTTAATTTATTTGACTTGAATAGAGGCCGTACCCCTGATATATAACCATCATCGAAAAAAAGCATGTCTGAAAGATGGCATCAAGTGTAGACATTTTAAATCCAAATGCTTTCATGATATAATACAAACTAAGTAACTTATTGTGCCATCTTTTCAATGTATAGCTCTATCAGGGGGCGGACATGTTGTTTAGAATCTTTGCTCTGTATAGCTCTATCAGGGGTGGACATGTTTAGAATCTTTGCTCTGTATAGCTCTATCAGGGGACGGACATGTTATTTAGAATCTTTGCTCTGTATAGCTCTATCGGAAGATGGACATGTTGTATAGAATCTTGGCTCATCTAACCCAAGATTCTAAACACCATAGAGCTACACGGAGCAAAAAGAACTCAATAAGTTACTTTATCTAAATTCTTTCATTAAATAATTTCTTTATAAAATGCCTGCACTTGATGCAATCTTTCAATTAAACAGAAATTAATTTTTTTTCAGTTGTATTTTAAGACTGAAATCTAAACATCAAATCTAGACATCATAACGGGTGCCACGTTTTTACAGACTTTTGGATTAATTGAAACGTACCCAGTATCTGTGCCGAGGAGGCGTAATTTAATTTACACAGCCTCAAACCATTGCCAATTAGTTATTTAATTCTGCTACAGTCTCGGTTGCTGTTTTCACATTGAAAGAGGCATCCGGACCTACAATACTATTTATATGAGATCTCATCCAACTGTCATCACCCGCAGCTCAGTCCGCACACGTGTCCAATTTTTTAATTCAGCTAGACTCCAAGGTGATTAATAACCGGCCCTGGGTGTAGAAGATCTTCCTGAATATCACATGCTAGCAGGACAAACAAAAAAATATTTATTTTTTTAATAAACAAAGATGCTCTTAGAACGAAATCCCATTGTGGAAGGGTCCCACCGGACAGACGGGGGAAGAGCATTGCTGCGACGACACAACTCACAACTGGAAATTAGCAAATACCTCTTGCGTCGGAAGCTGCGATATTATATGACGCGTGCAAAGTATTAATCAATTTGTACTGATTTAACAACGGAAAATAAAAATATTTGTTTGTTTTTTTTAACCACCATGGGTTTGCAGAAATTTATTTTGTTGAGAGAGAAATGATGGCGAAAGAGGCTGGTGGACAATAGACGATTTAAAATTGAAATAATGGGATGGCATAAAATGAGTCTGTTACCTAAATTGTATTCACAAGGAAGAGCATTGAGTGATCGCTAACAATAATTACAAGAGGTCGAGAACAATTTAAATGTGTTCAGTGTTTACGGCATCAAACGGTTTGAATCTTAAATTGATTAACAAATTATTTCAAGTCAAAATGTGTTTTACCCGTGAAAGGAATAGATGAAGAATTCTTGGGTCCTCTAGAGTGAACTGGCGGGTAAAGATTAACGCGGAACCCTGTCCGCCAGCTCTGAGAAATCTATTCCAAATAGATGTGGCTGAAGGGGACACGTATGTCTGATACCGCTTTTATCAATATTAGGCTACTGATTGGCTCATTTATCAGCAGTGTGGCAGATAAGTCTCTCCATCTACACGTCATTGGAAGTCTGATGGGCACAGCATGACCGTTTAATAATGGTGAGTTACATAGACGATTTTCTTTAATTCAGGTTACATGGGGGGCAGGTGCCAATTTTCGAAATTAGGATACCTTCCACGTAAGTGCTTTTTACTATATGCAAAATTTTATTTTTTTTAATAACAAACTAGTGTCGTTTTCTTTTCTTATAAATGCCGTTTTTAGCATTTTTTTTATTTTTTTTTACTGTAATCTCCTCGGAATCAAATTATCTGTGTGTCTTAGTGGTCAATTTCCTAGCCCCTCCGTAATCTTTAAATCTTCCTGCAGACGCATTTGGCAGTTTTGCCAAGGAATCGTTGGCTTTAATATAGCTAATTATTCTGAGTAATGTGAGTTTGTGTGTTCAGTTTTTCCTAAATGGCCCGTAGCAGATGTGACTATTGATCGAATATTTCAAAGAGCTCATCCAGTGTTTAGTTTCCTTCTGTAAGCCAGATTAGTATTTCATTTTTTTTCCAAACGATTAAAGCTTCTGCATGCCAATAAAAATCCAGACTTCAAATATATATATATATATATATTCTTTTTTTTTTTACCCCAACTGGCGAAGTTCTTCTCTACAGCGTATCGCGAATTATTAATTATTAAATTAATAAATGATGAACAAATATGCATCTCAAGCCAACAGGTGATGTCTAATTTGTAACACCCTGCCCCTCTCTTGTTTATAGGTCTACAACTTTCAAAAGACCCCTTTGAATTGGACTGTCATTGTTCAGGGGAGAGGGCTAGGAAGCGGGTCAGGAGGGCAATTGGTCCCCGGGTGGCCACTATTTAACCTGTCTTCATGGACTTGGGGGCAACACCATTTTCCACTTCCAAATCCCCTAGATTATAGGACTCTCTATCCAGTTGTCTTGTCTGACTATCAATCTCTGCACTGTATCCGTCAGCAAATCTGTCTTGTCTGTCTATCTGTGACCATCTCTAATGATAACAGGGGGACCGAGGGCCACTTAATTGTTTTGCCCCTACTCCACAGGCTGTCCACAGCAACAAATACCACCCTGCCTAGAGTAAACCCAGTGTCTTTACTCCGACCTCCGCCTCTCAGCAGAGGATGGGAGCGCTCATCTGGACGGCGTCAGCCAATCAGAACAAGGGCTTGTCACGTTAGAGGATATATCGGCACCAATACATAGTGGTATCCACGGTCCACTCTGTAGACTTTTCGGGGGGGGGGGGGGGGGCTCGTAAAGAATAAATAAAAAATCAGCAACATTTTTAAAGAAAGTGATATATTAAGTACATAATAATAATAATAAAGTAAATGAACATAAGATTTTTTTTTTTTATTAAAGTTTAAAAATAGTTCCATAAATGTAAATTATAATAACATCCGACGCTTTGCTTTCCGAGTGGCCTGAAGAGCGGATATCGTTCCGAATTCAGGGACATTGATTGGCCACGTTTTGGAGATTTGTGAAATTTGATCCAAATCCATTTCAGGATCAGACCGGCGTGTATTTAGTAGATCCTTTGGTGTATTAAGGAATTTCCCAGGTAACAGGAAGATAAAGGTATATGCTGACAGCATGACCCATACCAGGGGAAGCAAAGTCCAGGGACATGGAACCTTTGCTTATTTCCTGGTTGTAAAAGATCCCGCAGCATTACATGCAAGACATCTCTGTGATCAACAGCTGCCAAGAACAGAGACCCAATGGGAACCAGTACAGATCCGCTGGTAGAGATATCGGGGGTTCTCGATAAGAGACGACAAAACCTGGTGAGCAAGGGGTGGAATGGGTGATCAATTGGATTACAGACTGGTGGAATGGGTGATCAGTTGGATTACAGACTGGTGGAATGGGTGATCAGTTGGATTACAGACCGGTGGAATGGGTGATCAGTTGGATTGGAGCAAGGGGTGGAATGGGTGATCAGTTGGATTACAGACTGGTGGAATGGGTGATCAGTTGGATTACAGACTGGTGGAATGGGTGATCAGTTGGATTGGAGCAAGGGGTGGAATGGGTGATCAGTTGGATTACAGACTGGTGGAATGGGTGATCAGTTGGATTACAGACTGGTGGAATGGGTGATCAGTTGGATTACAGACGGGTGGAATGGGTGATCAGTTGGATTACAGACGGGTGGAATGGGTGATCAGTTGGATTGCAGACGGGTGGAATGGGTGATCAGTTGGATTACAGACTTGTGGAATGAGTGATCAGTTGGATTACAGACTGGTGGAATGGGTGATCAGTTGGATTACAGCAACGGGTGGAATGGGTGATCAGTTGGATTACAGACTGGTGGAATGGGTGATCAGTTGGATTACAGACTGGTGGAATGAGTGATCAGTTGGATTACAGACTGGTGGAATGGGTGATCAGTTGGATTACAGACTGGTGGAATGGGTGATCAGTTGGATTGGAGCAATGGGTGATCAGTTGGATTGTAGGAATGGGTGATCAGTTGGATTGTAGGAATGGGTGATCAGTTGGATTGCAGCAAGGGGCGGAATGGGTGATCAGTTGGATTGTAGGAATGGGTGATCAGTTGGATTGCAGCAAGGGGCGGAATGGGTGATCAGTTGGATTGTAGGAATGGGTGATCAGTTGGATTGCAGCAAGCGGCGGAATGGGTGATCAGTTGGATTGTAGGAATGGGTGATCAGTTGGATTGTAGGAATGGGTGATCAGTTGGATTGCAGCAAGGGGCGGAATGGGTGATCAGTTGGATTGTAGGAATGGGTGATCAGTTGGATTGCAGCAAGGGGCGGAATGGGTGATCAGTTGGATTGTAGGAATGGGTGATCAGTTGGATTGTAGGAATGGGTGATCAGTTGGATTGCAGCAAGAGGCGGAATGGGTGATCAGTTGGATTGCAGACGGGCGGAATGGGTGATCAGTTGGATTGCAGACAGGCGGAATGGGTGATCAGTTGGATTGCAGACGGGCGGAATGGGTGATCAGTTGGATTACAGACTGGTGGAATGGGTGATCAGTTGGATTACAGACGGGTGGAATGGGTGATCAGTTGGATTGCAGCAACGGGTGGAATGGGTGATCAGTTGGATTGCAGCAACGGGTGGAATAGGTGATCAGTTGGCTTCTAGCAAGGAGTGGAATGGGTGATCAGTTGGATTGTAGGAATGGGTGATCAGTTGGATTGCAGCAAGGGGCGGAATGGGTGATCAGTTGGATTGCAGACGGGCGGAATGGGTGATCAGTTGGATTGCAGAAAGGGGTGGAATGGGTGATCAGTTGGATTGCAGCACGAGGCGGAATGGGTGATCAGTTGGATTGCAGCAAGGGGCGGAATGGGTGATCAGTTGGATTGCAGCAAGGGGCGGAATGGGTGATCAGTTGGATTGCAGACGGGCGGAATGGGTGATCAGTTGGATTGTAGACGGGCGGAATGGGTGATCAGTTGGATTGCAGCAAGGGGCGGAATGGGTGATCAGCTGGATTACAGACTGGTGGAATGGGTGATCAGTTGGATTGCAGCAACAGGTGGAATGGGTGATCAATTGGCTTCTAGCAAGGAGTGTAATGGGTGATCAGTTGGATTGCAGACAGGGGCGGAATGGGTGATCAGTTGGATTGCAGACGGGCGGAATAGGTGATCAGTTGGATTACAGCAAGGGGCGGAATAGGTGATCAGTTGGATTACAGCAAGGGGCGGAATAGGTGATCAGTTGGATTGCAGACGGGCGGAATGGGTGATCAGTTGGATTACAGCAAGGGGTGGAATGGGTGATCAGTTGGATTACAGCAAGGGGCGGAATGGGTGATCAGTTGGATTACAGCAAGGGGCGGAATAGGTGATCAGTTGGATTGCAGCAGGGTGGTTTGGTAGAGTTCATAGTCACATCTGCAGGGTTTTTTCCCCCCAGTTTCACAGCTAGGGATTTATTTAAGAAAGAGAGGATTATGGAGGGAATTTCAAACTTAAAGGGACTGGATCATTCTATAGAGAATAAAAAATAATATTGAACATGATCTATCCAGTGCAGCAACTCCGTATGTACTCAGTAATCAGGGAATTGAGATTGGAATTTAAGGCCAAAGTAGCCGAGTTGGAAACAGATTCTCCAAAGCAGCTGAATGGGAGAATTTTTCCAACTCGGCTACTTTGGCCTTAAGTTTGAAATTCCCCTTCTCAATTCCCTGCAGTTCGCTCTTTATGGCGTAGACCCTTCTGTGCATGGTGATATACTCTAGTTTGTGTCTAATTTGGGATCAGAGACGTCCTTGCAGAGTTCACACATGGAGGAGAGTATTGCTCTGTCTGGTTTTATATATATATATATATATATTTCCAAAAACATTTAATCTTGAAATCTGCTGGAAAACAGTCTATGCTGAAGAGCTTGCAATCTGTTCTGTCGGATCTCTCCGAGCAATATATACCCCTGGATAATCCTCATTACACTCAGGCACACGGTGTGTAATCTTCCTGTTGATTTCATTCTCTCTGCTCATTTGCATAAATAAACCATAATACATTTTTGAATTCTTGCAGAAGTTTCAGTGGAGAAGATACAACTTCACCTTGGAAGGGATGACCCTGTCTTACTTCAAAATCCCTGGCAGCCACGATAAACAGGTGCAGACAATGTAGTAGAGAGGACACTAGATACATCGGCCAATGTAGAGCCTTGTGTAGGACATTGTCCACTGAAACTTAGTTCATTTGCATATCCAGCCACAGGTGATGTCATATGCAGGAGCACCACACACACATTTAAAACACATTTTTCTCTTACATTATGCATTTGTTTGCAATTTTGCCAACACAATGTATAGACAATTTTTGTATTCTTTACATTCACAGTCTTAATTAAATATTTAGATGACAAGAGTCTCTTTAAACCCTTTAGGCTCCCCCTACACCCCCTTTCCTTCCTTACAAACCTCTATTAAAACATAATGATTTCGACGGGATCTCTATGTCTCATAACCTTTTTTTTTCTATCCAGGGAGAATTGTGGGGAGCTATAGACTTACAAGATGTGAGTATAAAAGCCTGTATTATACAAGTGCCTACTCTGCTTATTTATGTGTCTGAGCATATTATATATCACCCGTGCTTTGCAGAGATCCCTTTCCGATCCCAGAGACACACAGAGGAGGGGATCAAGGGCTTTAGCAGATTGTGGGCGGGGTAAGGGTGATGTGGGTGGGGTGTTAACCACACCCACTTGTTCTCAGGGATCCCATCTAGCGGCCGGGAGACGTATTCGTTTATCTATGATTATTATTGAATGGCTCTCTTTATATACACAGGTGCTCTCCGTGACCATTGTCAATCCAATGGGTCATCGATATCCTTTTGAAGTGACGCTAAGGAATGGCAAAGTTGTTTTGCTCGTACGTATACAATAAATACATGCATATAATATGTGCACACTGGGCCACAGGTGGTCCCACATGGTAGGGAAATTGTCAAAGGTGTACAGTGCATTTGATTTGGATACTGATTATCCCTGGAGTAAATAACTTCATACACCAGTTATTCCCATATCAACTGTGCTCTGTGTAGCTCTAGGGGGAGGACATGTTGTTTAGCATCTTTGCTGTGTATAGCTCTATCAGGGGGCAGACATGTTGTTTAGAATCTTTGCTCTGTATAGCTCTATCAGGGGGCGGACATGTTGTTTAGAATCTTTGCTCTGTATAGCTCTATCAGGGGACGGACATGTTTAGAATATTTTCTCTGTATAGCTCTATCAGGGGCAGACATGTTGTTTAGAATCTTTGCTCTGTATAGCTCTATCAGGGGGCAGACATGTTGTTTAGTCTCTTTGCTCTGTATAGCTCTATCAGGGGCGGACATGTTGTTTAGTCTCTTTGCTCTGTATAGCTCTATCAGGGGGCGGACATGTTGTTTAGAATCTTTGCTCTGTATAGCTCTATCATGGGGCGGACATGTTGTTTAGAATCTTTGCTCTGTATAGCTCTATCAGGGGGGCGGACATGTTTAGAATCTTTGCTCTGTATAGCTCTATCAGGGGCGGACATGTTGTTTAGAATCTTTGCTCTGTATAGCTCTATCATGGGGCGGACATGTTGTTTAGAATCTTTGCTCTGTATAGCTCTATCATGGGGCAGACATGTTGTTTAGTCTCTTTGCTCTGTATAGCTCTATCAGGGGCGGACATGTTGTTTAGTCTCTTTGCTCTGTATAGCTCTATCAGGGGGCGGACATGTTGTTTAGAATCTTTGCTCTGTATAGCTCTATCATGGGGCGGACATGTTGTTTAGAATCTCTGCTCTGTATAGCTCTATCAGGGGGTGGACATGTTGTTTAGAATCTTTGCTCTGTATAGCTCTATCAGGGGGCGGACATGTTGTTTAGAATCTTTGCTCTGTATAGCTCTATCAGGGGGGCGGACATGTTTAGAATCTTTGCTCTGTATAGCTCTATCAGGGGGGCGGACATGTTTAGAATCTTTGCTCTGTATAGCTCTATCAGGGGGGCGGACATGTTTAGAATCTTTGCTCTGTATAGCTCTATCAGGGGGGCGGACATGTTGTTGAGAATCTTTGCTCTGTATAGCTCTATCAGGGGGCAGACATGTTGTTTAGAATCTTTGCTCTGTATAGCTCTATCAGGGGGCGGACATGTTGTTTAGAATCTTTGCTCTGTATAGCTCTATCAGGGGGAGGACATGTTGTTTAGAATCTTTGCTCTGTATAGCTCTATCAGGGGGCGGACATGTTGTTTAGAATCTTTGCTCTGTATAGCTCTATCAGGGGGCAGACATGTTGTTTAGAATCTTTGCTCTGTATAGCTCTATCAGGGGGCGGACATGTTGTTTAGAATCTTTGCTCTGTATAGCTCTAACAGGGGGCGGACATGTTGTTTAGAATCTTTGCTCTGTATAGCTCTATCAGGGGGCAGACATGTTGTTTAGAATCTTTGCTCTGTATAGCTCTATCAGGGGGGCGGACATGTTTAGAATCTTTGCTCTGTACAGCTCAGTTTGTGTCTCTCCAGGCATCAGACAGCCACGCGGAGAGAGCGAAGTGGTTCCAGGCCTTGCAGGAGAAAATAGTGCTGCTGAGGAGAAGGTGACTATAAGAGAATCGTTGTGTTACTACAGGCCCAAGCTGATTTAGATAATCTCACGTGACCCATGAATGGATCCGTTACCTTATCCTTAATTAAAGTGGGATTTCCTGAAACGCTGTTAATCTCATTAGGATTTGAGATGTCATAGTGTGCATTCTCCCTGCCTATTTGAACCATACTTCTCAGTTTCTTGTCTCTCTGCGTCTCTATCTCCCCCCCCCCCCCCCCCCCCCCCCACAGGGGATCCTCGGATATCCTTGTTGTTCGTGAAAAGTCTGTAGATGTCGGACAGGGAATCTGTGAATGGATGGCGAAGGTAAAAAGAGAGAAAAATAAATGGTCCACTTTACAATAATATTCCTCGAGATTAAACCCGCCATATACTGAGATCTACATATATACACCAAGACTGACGGACCTCTGTACACCAAGACTGACGGACCTCTGTACACCAAGACTGACGGACCTCTGTACACCAAGACTGACGGACCTCTGTACACCAAGACTGACGGACCTCTGTACACCAAGACTGACGGACCTCTGTACACCAAGACTGACGGACCTCTGTACACCAAGACTGACGGACCTCTGTACACCAAGACTGACGGACCTCTGTACACCAAGACTGACGGACCTCTTTACACCAAGACTGACGGACCTCTGTACACCAAGACTGACGGACCTCTGTACACCAAGACTGACGGACCTCTGTACACCAAGACTGACGGACCTCTGTACACCAAGACTGACGGACCTCTGTACACCAAGACTGACCGACCTCTATACACCAAGACCGACCTCTATACACCAAGACCGACCTCTATACACCAAGACCGACCTCTATACACCAAGACCGACCTCTATACACCAAGACCGACCTCTATACACCAAGACCGACCTCTATACACCCAGACAGACATCTATACACCAAGACCGACCTCTATACACCAAGACCAACATATATACACCAAGACCGACCGACCTCTATATACACTCAGACTGACCGACATCTATACACCAAGACCGACATCTATACACCAAGACCGACCTCTATACACCAAGACTTGACCGACTGACCTCTATATACACCTAGACTGACATCCATACACCAAGACCGACCATACTCCAGCACTAACATATAGTCACGCCAACTCATGTCTAACATCAACCTCTGTAACCGATAAAGATTACTGCACAATTATAAAGTAAGCATTTTACATACCTGGGTTGGTATAATTATTATTTTGTTCTAATAATTTTCTTCTATTTTCTCTTCCAGGCAAATCCCCCTATTGCAATTGAAAAATACAATGAAGGTATTTTTAATAAATGGCTAATATCGACTTTTCTACGGCAGCCCATGTAAAATATTTTTCTGACTTGTTATCTCAAGAAATCACTTGTTATCTCAAGAAAACAAATCTTAAAAATACATGGCCTCTCTGTTCTAAGTGTCAGATTCTAATCCAGCCTTTCATCCCCACAAATTGATCATTCACAGTTGGGTATAGGTAGGTGTGGGTTTTGTCCTAGTTACAGTCTGGTGCACAGTAAAAAACCAAAGTAGATATTTGGAAACTTCCGAGACCACAACCAGCCAAAGTGACCATAATACAATAATACAAATAACCTTCAATATATACAGTTGGATTCTTTACGACATTTCCTAGCCCCTCCCCTTTTAGAATGTTGTGGTAGAATTCTGGTCGCTGACCAGGTTTTGGAATGTGGCGCTCTCGGCACCGCTGCATACCACCAAAACATTGGAAAAGGGGTGGCCTGTAAAAAGGGAGGAGCTAGGGAATTTTTTTTCCATCTATATTTAAACAAACGTCAACACAGGTATAACAGAATATATTTATATATATATATATATAAACCGTATTTGAGTTTTAATATTCTGTCCTATTACTGTCATTTGAACTGTGTGACTTTGTGAAGACGTATGCCCCTCCCAGCATTAGAAAGAGCCGCATATAATGACACTTTTGATTTAAAAGAACATTAACCAAAATTCCTAGGGGACTTCGTGACCTACAAAGGGTTATTTAAGCAATTCATTATTATTCTTTAATTTTATTTTTTTTCAAAAAAAAAAAATGATTTGTAGATTCATTTTTTGCAGCTTAATCTCTCTGGGAAAGAGAGGCCAGGTCCAGTGTGGGAGAGCGAAGCGCGTTGGGGAATGTACTTGTATAGACCTATCTATGCTTCTCTTATAGGCGTCGACGAGCCAGGAGACCTGGACTTTTTCATTGACAGGACTTTTCGGGGAATCACGTTTGATCAGCAGATTGGAAAGACGGAGAGCCATCAGCCAGATCAAGGTAAACATGATATATACTGGTCCTCAATAACCGCAAGATGTCTCCCTATGACACCGTACTGATTATACAAGATTATACAATTGGACTGACGGAGGTGTGAATAGATTGCTACAAGGCCTGGTAACAGAAATCAAATTGAACTGGACAGATCTACTTGATTAAGGGATGGAGAAGGGAAATCACGTGGAGGACGGATATAGCAGACATGATGGAGACCAAGGATGGTCCTTATGGAGACCAAGGATGGTCCTTATGGAGACCAAGGATGGTCCTTATGGAGACCAAGGATGGTCCTTATGGAGACCAAGGATGGTCCTTATGGAGACCAAGGATGGTCCTGATGGAGACCAAGGATGGTCCTGATGGAGACCAAGGATGGTCCTGATGGAGACCAAGGATGGTCCTGATGGAGACCAAGGATGGTCCTGATGGAGACCAAGGATGGTCCTGATGGAGAGGGGATATCACTATGGTTTTATCTTTTTCAGATTCCAATGGAAGAAAAAAATGAAGATATGAAACGAAAAGTAGCCAACATGGGTGGGTTTATAAGCCCTCTCTCTCTGTGTCTGTCTCTCGCACTCTCTCTCTCTCTGTGTCTGTCTCTCGCTCTCTCTCTCTCTGTCTCTCTCTCTCTCTGTCTCTGTGTGTGTGTGTGTGTGTGTCTGTCTCTCTCTCTGTCTCTCCCTCTCTCTCGCTCTGTGTGTGCCTCTGTCTCTCTCTGTCTCTGTGTGTGTCTGTCTCTCTGTCTCTGTGTGTGTCTGTCTCTCTCTGTCTCTCTCCCCCCCCCTCACTCTCTGTGTGTCTGTCTGTCTCTCTCTGTGTGTCTGTCTGTCTCTCTCTGTGTGTCTGTCTGTCTCTCTCTGTGTGTCTGTCTGTCTCTCTCTCTCTCTTCCCCCCCTCACTCTCTGTGTGTCTGTCTGTCTCTCTCTGTGTGTCTGTCTGTCTCTCTCTGTGTGTCTGTCTCTCTCTGTGTGTCTGTCTGTCTCTCTCTCTCTCTGTCTGTCTCTCTGTCTCTGTGTGTGTCTGTCTCTCTCTGTCTCTCTCTCTCTGTGTGTCTGTCTCTCTCTGTGTGTCTGTCTGTCTCTCTCTCTCTCTGTCTGTCTCTCTGTCTCTGTGTGTGTCTGTCTCTCTCTGTGTGTCTGTCTGTCTCTCTCTCTCTCTTCCCCCCCTCACTCTCTGTGTGTCTGTCTGTCTCTCTCTGTGTGTCTGTCTGTCTCTCTCTGTGTGTCTGTCTGTCTCTCTCTCTCTCTCTCCCCCCCCTCACTCTCTGTGTGTCTGTCTGTCTCTCTCTGTGTGTCTCTCTGTCTCTCTCTGTGTGTCTGTCTGTCTCTCTCTCTCTGTGTGTCTGTCAGTCTCTCTCTCTCTCTGTCTGTCTGTCTCTCTCTCTCTATTATCTGCTAGTTAAATAATACTAACCATGTGATTTATTAATCAGGTACCTACTCCCTGCTTAGCAGAGTTAGAAGACTAAACCATCCTGTGTAATGACTGATATAGTATCTGCAGGTTACACAGATCATCCTCTATCAAACCCTCATTCATTACTCGAGTAACAAAACGAGGATAGAGCAAAAGATCCAGGGGAAAAACTCGGCTTTTAAAAGATGTCATTTAACTAAAATGTATCAGTCCCGGATATTACCTGATTAAAATACAAATATATATATATATATATATGGTTTTACTCTGTGTACTCTTTGCCTTTATTCACACAATTAAATGTAATATTTCATATTAAACTTTCCTTGTGTTTATTTTTCCACATATCTTGGAGACTTTGCTTACACCATTATTAAAACAATAATATTAAATAATTACGTGTAGAGATGGTTTTAGTGGAAAAATTCATGTTTAATAGTCAGCTGTAGAAAAAAATGTAATTATGTTTAACCGAAATATTACATTAACTATAAATAGACATGTTTTAATGAAAAAATACAAAAAAAGGTATCTTTTGCTTTGTATAGCTCTATCAGGGAGCGGACATGTTGTTTAGAATCTTTGCTCTGTATAGCTCTATCAGGGGCGGACATGTTGTTTAGAATCTTTGCTCTGTATAGCTCTATCAAGGGCGGACATGTTGTTTAGAATCTTTGCTCTGTATAGCTCTATCATGGGGAGGACATGTTGTTTAGAATCTTTGCTCTATATAGCTCTATCAGAGGTGGACATGTTGTGTAGAATCTTTGCTCTGTATAGCTCTATCAGGGGTGGACATGTTGTTTAGAACCTTTGCTCTGTATAGCTCTATCATGAGGGGGACATGTTGTTTAGAATCTTTGCTCTGTACAGCTCTATCAGGGGGAGGACATATTGATTAGAGTCTTTGCTCTGTATAGCTCTATCAGGGGGCGGGCATGTTTAGAATCTTTGCTCTGTATAGCTCTATCAGCGGCAGACATGTTGTTTAGAATCTTTGCTCTGTATAGCTCTATCAGCAGCAGACATGTTGTTTAGAATCTTTGCTCTGTATAGCTCTATCAGGGGCGGACATGTTGTTTAGAATCTTTGCTCTATCAGACTAATCAACATGTCCGCCCCCTGATAGAGCTATACAGAGCAAAGATTCTAAACAACATGTCCGCCGGTGATAGAGCTATACGGAGCAGGGATAAAACCCTGAATACAGACACATTTTCTGTTGTAATTCATCAGGCGCTGTATTAACCCCTTCTGCTGGAAGGCTATTCCATGCCTCCACTACCCTCTCAGTAAAGTAATACTTCCTGTTATTACTTTTAAACCTTTGCCCCATTAATTTCATATTATGCCCTCTTGTTTTTCTATTTTTACTGTGCTGATCTCTTGCTGTATTTGCTTTAATCCGACCCCCTCTAGTCTTTCCTCCGAGCTGGGGGTAAATAGAGCACATGCCTGGGGGTTGGGCAGGGGGGGTAAATGAAATGAAAAAGATCACAAACTCCAACACACTTTTCCAAGAATAGAAAAAGAGAACTGAAGAGCTGTGCAGACTGACAGAAAGAGATAATTACACCACAGAGCCACACAATGTTACTAATCCACGTTTAATTAGAGATCTCTATGACAATAAAAAGCTGTGAGATACTGGTAATAACCGTGTGAGTGCCAGAGGGGCGAGTAATGCTCTGCGTAGCTACAGGGAAGATTCAACAGTCTGCTTTGCAACAATTAATATTCTATAGATTTGTGATAAAACCCAGGACTTCCCTTGTCCCTAAATGTAATTAGGAATCTCAAGATGATAAGGCAGATTAAATGAGCTCCAAATGCATGAACTAAACAGGGTAACAATACTGGGGTAATGGGTTAAACGAAGGGGATAAACAGTACTGGGGGTAACAGCAGGGATAAACAGTACTGGGGGTAACAGCAGGGATAAGCAGTACTGGGGGTAACAGCAGGGATAAACAGTACTGGGGGTAACAGCGGGGATAAACAGTACTGGGGGTAACAGAGCGGGGATAAACAGTACTGGGGGTAACAGAGCGGGGATAAACAGTACTGGGGGTAACAGCAGGGATAAACAGTACTGGGGGTAACAGCAGGGATAAACAGTACTGGGGGTAACAGAGCGGGGATAAACAGTACTGGGGGTAACAGAGCGGGGATAAACAGTACTGGGGGTAACAGTGCGGGGATAAACAGTACTGGGGGTAACTGAGCGGGGATAAACAGTACTGGGGGTAACAGCAGGGATAAACAGTACTGGGGGTAACAGTGCGGGGATAAACAGTACTGGGGGTAACAGTGCGGGGATAAACAGTACTGGGGGTAACTGAGCGGGGATAATCAGTACTGGGGGTAACAGCAGGGATAAACAGTACTGGGGGTAACAGTGCGGGGATAAACAGTACTGGGGGTAACTGAGCGGGGATAAACAGTACTGGGGGTAACAGAGCGGGGATAAACAGTACTGGGGGTAACAGTGCGGGGATAAACAGTACTGGGGGTAACAGTGCGGGGATAAACAGTACTGGGGTAACAGAGCGGGGATAAACAGTACTGGGGGTAACAGAGCGGGGATCAACAGTACTGGGGGTAACAGAGCGGGGATAAACAGTACTGGGGGTAACAGAGCGGGGATCAACAGTACTGGAGGTAACAGCGGGGATAAACAGTACTGGGGGTAACAGAGCGGGGATCAACAGTACTGGGGGTAACAGAGCGGGGATAAACAGTACTGGGGGTAACAGAGCGGGGATCAACAGTACTGGAGGTAACAGCGGGGATAAACAGTACTGGGGTAACAGTGTGGGGATAAACAGTACTGGGGGTAACAGTGCGGGGATAAACAGTACTGGGGGTAACAGAGCGGGAATAAACAGTACTGGAGGTAACAGAGCGGGGAAAAACAGTACTGGGGGTAACAGAGCGGGGATAAACAGTACTGGGGGTAATACAGAGTGGGGATCAACAGTACTGGGGGTAATACAGAGCGGGGATCAACAGGACTGGGGGTAACAGAGCGGGGATCAACAGTACTGGAGGTAACAGAGCGGGGATCAACAGTACTGGAGGTAACAGCGGGGATAAACAGTACTGGGGTAACAGTGTGGGGATAAACAGTACTGGGGGTAACAGTGCGGGGATAAACAGTACTGGGGGTAACAGAGCGGGAATAAACAGTACTGGAGGTAACAGAGCGGGGAAAAACAGTACTGGGGGTAACAGAGCGGGGATAAACAGTACTGGGGGTAATACAGAGTGGGGATCAACAGTACTGGGGGTAATACAGAGCGGGGATCAACAGGACTGGGGGTAACAGAGCGGGGATAAGCAGTACTGGGGGTAATACAGAGCGGGGATAAACAGTACTGGGGTAACAGAGCGGAGATAAACAGTACTGGGGGTAACAGTGCGGGGATAAACAGTTCTGGAGGTAACAGAGCGGGGATAAACCGTACTGGGGTAACAGAGTGGAGATAAACAGTGCTGGGGGTAATAAAGCGGGGATAAACCGTACTGGGGTAACAGAGTGGAGATAAACAGTGCTGGGGGTAATAAAGCGGGGATAAACAGCACTGGGGGTAACAGAGCGGGGATAAACAGTACTGGGGGTAACAGAGCGGGGATAAACAGTACTGGGGTAACAGAGCGGGGATAAACAGCACTGGGGGTAACAGCGGGGATAAACAGCACTGGGGGTAACAGAGCGGGGATAAACAGTACTGGGGGTAACAGAGCGGGGATAAACAGTACTGGGGGTTACAGTGCGGGGATAAACAGTACTGGGGGTAACTGAGCAGGGATAAACAGTACTGGGGTAACAGAGCAGGGATAAACAGTACTGGGGGTAACAGAGCGGGGATAAACAGTACTGGGGGTAACAGAGCGGGGATAAACAGTACTGGGGGTAACAGTGCGGGGATAAACAGTACTAGGGGTAATACAGAGTGGGGATCAACAGTACTGGGGGTAATACAGAGCGGGGATCAACAGGACTGGGGGTAACAGAGCGGGGATAAGCAGTACTGGGGGTAATACAGAGCGGGGATAAACAGTACTGGGGTAACAGAGCGGGGATAAACAGTACTGGGGGTAACAGTGCGGGGATAAACAGTTCTGGAGGTAACAGAGCGGGGATTAACCGTACTGGGGTAACAGAGTGGAGATAAACAGTGCTGGGGGTAATAAAGCGGGGATAAACAGTACAGGGGGTAACAGTGGGGGGATAAACAGTACTGGGGGTAACAGAGCGGGGATAAACAGTACTTGGGGTAACAGAGCGGGGATAAACAGTACTGGGGGTAACAGTGCAGGGATCAACAGTACTGGGGGTAACAGAGCAGGGATAAACAGTACTGGGGGTAACAGAGCGGGGATAAACAGTACTGGCGGTAACAGCGGGGATAAACAGTACTGGGGGTAACAGAGCGGGGATAAACAGTACTGGGAGTAACAGTGCGGGGATAAACAGTACTGGGGGTAACAGAGCAGGGATAAACAGTACTGGGGGTAACAGAGCGGGGCTAAACAGTACTGGGAGTAACAATGCGGGGATAAACAGTACTGGGGTAACAGAGCAGGTATAAACAGTACTGGGGTAACAGAGTGGGGATAAACAGTACTGGGGGTAACAGTGCGGGGATAAACAGTACTGGGGGTAACAGAGCGGGGATAAACAGTACTGGGGGTAACAGAGCGGGGATAAACAGTACTGGGGGTCACAGAGCGGGGATGAACAGTACTGGGGGTAACAGCGGGGATAAACAGTACTGGGGTAATTCAGAGCGGGGATAAACAGTGCTGGGGGTAACAGAGCGGGGATAAACAGTACTGGGGTAACAGTGCAGGGATAAACAGTACTGGGGTAACAGAGCGGGGATAAACAGTACTGGGGGTAACAGAGCGGGGATAAACAGTACTGGGGGTAACAGAGCGGGGATGAACAGTACTGGGGGTAACAGCGAGGATAAACAGTACTGGGGTAACAGAGCGGGGATAAACAGTACTGGGGTAACAGTGCGGGGATAAACAGTACTGGGGGTAACAGAGCGGGGATAAACAGTACTGGGATAACAGAGCGGGGATAAACAGTACTGGGGGTAACAGTGCGGGGATAAACAGTACTGGGGGTAACAGAGTGGGGATAAACAGTACTGGGGTAACAGAGCGGGGATAAACAGTACTGGGGTAACAGAGCGGGGATAAACAGTACTGGGGGTAACAGTGAGGGGATGAACAGTAGTGGGGGTAACAGAGCGGGGATAAACAGTACTGGGGGTAACAGAGCGGGGATAAACAGTACTGGGGGTAACAGAGCGGGGATAAACAGTACTGGGGGTAACAGAGCGGGGATAAACAGTATTGGGGGTAACAGAGCAGGGATAAACAGTACTGGGGGTAACAGTGCGGGGATAAACAGTACTGGGGGTAACAGAGCGGGGATGAACAGTACTGGGGGTAACAGCGAGGATAAACAGTACTGGGGTAACAGAGCGGGGATAAACAGTACTGGGGTAACAGTGCGGGGATAAACAGTACTGGGGGTAACAGAGCGGGGATAAACAGTACTGGGATAACAGAGCGGGGATAAACAGTACTGGGGTAACAGTGCGGGGATAAACAGTACTGGGGGTAACAGAGTGGGGATAAACAGTACTGGGGTAACAGAGCGGGGATAAACAGTACTGGGGTAACAGAGCGGGGATAAACAGTACTGGGGGTAACAGTGAGGGGATGAACAGTAGTGGGGGTAACAGAGCGGGGATAAACAGTACTGGGGGTAACAGAGCGGGGATAAACAGTACTGGGGGTAACAGAGCGGGGATAAACAGTACTGGGGGTAACAGAGCGGGGATAAACAGTATTGGGGGTAACAGAGCAGGGATAAACAGTACTGGGGGTAACAGTGCGGGGATAAACAATACTGGGGGTAACAGAGCAGGGATAAACAGTACTGGGGTAACAGAGCAGGGATAAACAGTACTGGGGGTAAAAGAGCTGGGATAAACAGTACTGGGGTAACAGAGCGGGGATAAACAGTACTGGGGGTAACAGAGCGGGGATAAACAGTACTGGGGGTAATACAGAGCGGGGTAAGACAGTGCTGGGGTAATATAGAGCGGGGATAAACAGTACTGGGGGTAACAGAGCGGGGATAAACAGTACTGGGGGTAACAGTGCAGGGATAAACAGTACTGGGGGTAACAGAGCGGGGATAAACAGTACTGGGGTAACAGAGCAGGGATAAACAGTACTGGGGGTAAAAGAGCTGGGATAAACAGTACTGGGGTAACAGAGCGGGGATAAACAGTACTGGGGGTAACAGAGCGGGGATAAACAGTACTGGGGGTAATACAGAGCGGGGTAAGACAGTGCTGGGGTAATACAGAGCGGGGATAAACAGTACTGGGGGTAACAGAGCGGGGATAAACAGTACTGGGGGTAACAGAGCGGGGATAAACAGTACTGGGTGGTAACAGAGCGGGGATAAACAGTACTGGGGGTAATACAGAGCGGGGATAAACAGTACTGGGGGTAATACAGAGCGGGGATCAACAGTACTGGGGGTAATACAGAGCGGGGATCAACAGGACTGGGGGTAACAGAGCGGGGATAAGCAGTACTGGGGGTAATACAGAGCCGGGATAAACAGTACTGGGGGTAATACAGAGCGGGGAATTACAGTGCTGGGGTAATACAGAGCGGGGTAATACAGTGCTGGTGTAATACAGAGCGGGGTAATACAGTGCTGGGGTAATACAGAGCGGGGTAATACAGTGCTGGGGTAATACAGTGCTGGGGTAATACAGAGCGGGGTAAGACAGTGCTGGGGTAATACAGTGCTGGGGTAATACAGTGCTGGGGTAATACAGAGCGGGGTAATACAGTGCTGGGGTAATACAGTGCTGGGGTAATACAGAGCGGGGTAAGACAGTGCTGTGGTAATACAGTGCTGGGGTAATACAGTGCTGGGGTAATACAGTGCTGGGGTAATACAGTGCTGGGGTAATACAGTGCTGGAGTAATACAGTGCTGGGGTAATACAGAGCGGGGTAAGACAGTGCTGGGGTAATACAGTGCTGGGGTAATACAGTGCTGGGGTAATACAGAGCTGGGGTAATACAGTGCTGGGGTAATACAGAGCGGGGTAATACAGTGCTGGGGTAATACAGAGCGGGGTAATACAGTGCTGGGGTAATACAGTGCTGGGGTAATACAGTGCTGGGGTAATACAGTGCTGGGGTAATACAGTGCTGGGGTAATACAGGGTAGCCAGTGATGCTGGGCTCGCAGAGAGATGCTGAATAACACGCCCCCCATTCCCCGGCCTGTGATTGGCTGACAGCTGACACACACCCCCGATCCGACTCATTGACATTAGCAGGCGATCCCCGGGCCTGAGTCGGCTGCAGTGGGAGATGTGACAGCGCTGAGTGGGGCCAGCGTGGACTCGACCTACATCTCCAACACCCCCCAAATCTCCAACACCCCCCTGCACACCCCAAATCTCCAACACCCCCCCTGCACACCCCAAATCTCCAACACCCCCCTGCACACCCCACATCTCCAACACCCCCCCTGCACACCCCAAATCTCCAACACCCCCCTGCACACCCCAAATCTCCAACACCCCCCCTGCACACCCCAAATCTCCAACACCCCCCTGCACACCCCAAATCTCCAACACCCCCCCCTGCACACCCGAAATCTCCAACACCCCCCCTGCACACCCCAAATCTCCAACACCCCCTGCACACACCCTATCTACAAACTCCCCCTGCATCCAGCCGGATCCCCTGGACCCCCTGCCTATCTGCCTGTCTTCGCACCCCTTGTCCCCTTGTACCCCCTAATCTCCAAACACCCTCTGCACCCAGCCTGATTTTCCCAATCCCTGCAACCCCCCTTTCCCTCAAGGGTATGCACACCCTATACCCATTAGATCCATCCCCTGCACCCCAAATCCCCTCTGCTTATCTCTGTGATCTTCCTGCTAAACAGTCATCATCCTCAATCCCCTGCACTCTCCCCCGACCCCCATCCCCTGTATCCCCATCTCTTCAGTACAAGCCCCTGTAGATCTAGTAATATCCCCCTGTATCCCTGACTCTCTTCCTGATACTGGTTTATTTTGAAACCTTATTTTCAGCAGCCTTCACCTCCCCCCCCCCCCCCCCCCTGCACCTCTCTCCATCTCTCCTATCTGTCCATCATCTGTAACTCCCTCCTCCTCTCCTCTCCTCTCCATCCCTAGAAGCCCCCCTAAGCTACTTCACATCCAGCAAGACTGTCTCTATTTTCTCATAGCTCAAAGACCTCTATTACCCCTGCAGCTCAGAGACCCCCATTACCTCCCTACAGCCCAGGAAGCTCTAATACCGCTCCTGCAGCTCAGAGACCCCCATTATATATATCTTACATTTACAAAGCTGTCCATCACAGTTTCCCAGCCCCCTGATTCTCCCCCACTCCTACCTCTCTGCGGCCCCCACTATCTGTATTTTGGTACTCAGTTTCCTGAGTGGGTGTGTGTGTGTGGATTGGAGGGGCTTCATGGGATTGTATCCAACCCGACAGTGAGTGCACTTCACAGCCTGCACTCCAGCTCACCTGAGGGGTATATGGACAGGAGTTCTTTACTGCGGCTAATCCAGGGGCAGGTGAGACCGTGTGAAACTGAGTGCAAGAACTGAGTATGTGTGTGAGAATGAGACAGGCGAGAGTGGAGGAGAGACAAGAGTGAGAGAATGAGACAGGCGAGAGTGGAGGCGAGACACAAGTGAGAGAATGAGAAAGGCGAAAGTGGAGGAGAGAGGTAAGTGAGTGAATGAGACAGGCGAGAGTGGAGGAGAGACAAGAGTGAGAGAATGAGACAGGCGAGAGTAGAGGAGAGACAATAGTGAGAGAATGAGACAGGCGAGAGTGGAGGAGAGACAAGAGTGAGAGAATGAGACAGGCGAGAGTGGAGGAGAGACATAAGTGAGTGAATGAGACAGGCGAGAGTGGAGGCGAGACACGAGTGAGAGAATGAGACAGGCGAGAGTGGAGGAGAGATGCATGAGTGTGAGAATGAGACAGGTGAGAGTGGAGGAGAGACAAGAGTGAGAGAATGAGACAGGCGAGAGTGGAGGCGAGACACAAGTGAGAGAATGAGACAGGCGAGAGTGGAGGAGAGAGGTAAGTGAGAGAATGAGACAGGAGAGAGTGGAGGAGAGACAAGAGTGAGAGAATGAGACAGGCGAGAGTAACGGAGAGACAAGAGTGAGAGAATGAGACAGGCGAGAGTGGAGGCGAGACACAAGTGAGAGAATGAGACAGGCGAGAGTGGAGGAGAGACAAGAGTGAGAGAATGAGACAGGCGAGAGTAGCGGAGAGACAATAGTGAGAGAATGAGACAGCCGATAGTGGAGGAGAGACGCATGAGTTTGCGAATGAGACAGGCGAGAGTGGAGCTGAGACACGAGTGAGAGAATGAGACAGGCGAGAGTGGAGGAGAGACAAGAGTGAGAGAATGAGACAGGCGAGAGTAGCGGAGAGACAATAGTGAGAGAATGAGACAGCCGATAGTGGAGGAGAGACGCATGAGTTTGCGAATGAGACAGGCGAGAGTGGAGCTGAGACACGAGTGAGAGAATGAGACAGGCGAGAGTGGAGGAGAGACGCATGAGTGTGAGAATGAGACAGGCGAGAGTAACGGAGAGACAAGCGAGAGTGGAGGCGAGACACAAGTGAGAGAATGAGACAGGCGAGAGTGGAGGAGAGACAAGAGTGAGAGAATGAGACAGGCGAGAGTAGCGGAGAGACAATAGTGAGAGAATGAGACAGCCGATAGTGGAGGAGAGACGCATGAGTTTGCGAATGAGACAGGCGAGAGTGGAGCTGAGACACGAGTGAGAGAATGAGACAGGCGAGAGTGGAGGAGAGACGCATGAGTGTGAGAATGAGACAGGCGAGAGTGAAGGAGAGACAAGAGTGAGAGAATGAGACAGGCAAGAGTGGAGGAGAGACAAGAGTGAGAGAATGAGACAGGAGAGAGTGGAGGAGAGACATGAGTGAGAGAATGAGACAGGCGAGAGTAGAGGAGAGTTGTAAGTGAGAGAATGAGAAAGGCGAGAGTGGAGGACAGACGCAAGTGAGAGAATGAGACAGGCGAGAGTGGAGCTGACACACGAGTGAGAGAATGAGACAGGCGAGAGTGGAGGAGAGACATGAGTGAGAGAATGAGACAGGCGAGAGTGGAGGACAGACGCAAGTGAGAGAATGAGACAGGCGAGAGTGGAGCTGACACACGAGTGAGAGAATGAGACAGGCGAGAGTGGAGCTGACACACGAGTGAGAGAATGAGACAGGCGAGAGTGGAGGAGAGACGCATGAGTGTGAGAATGAGACGGCGAGAGTGGAGGAGAGACTGAGTATGAGTGATCTCTTACTGTTACTTCTGATGAAAGGGTTTTAAGATTTTAAAGTTAAAGGGAATTTGTTATATTTAATTATTGGTCAAAAAAGTATTGTTAAAATATTTTGCCTTCTCTGGGGCCAGTACAATAATATCAAGAGGCACAGACATGGATGGCGAATGGGTCAGAGAGGGATGGCCAGCCGGGCGAATGGGTCAGAGAGGGATGGCCAGCCGGGGGAGTGGGTCAGAGAGGGATGGCCGGCCGGGCGAATGGGTCAGAGAGGGATGGTCGGCTGGGCGAATGGGTCAGAGAGGGATGGCCGGCTGGGCGAATGGGTCAGAGAGGGATGGCCGGCCGGGCGAATGGGTCAGAGAGGGATGGTCGGCTGGGCGAATGGGTCAGAGAGGGATTGCCAGCCGGGCGAATGGGTCAGAGAGGGATGGCCAGTGGGACGAATGGGTCAGAGAGGGATGGCCGGCCGGGCGAATGGGTCAGAGAGGGATGGTCGGCTGGGCGAATGGGTCAGAGAGGGATGGCCGGCTGGGCGAATGGGTCAGAGAGGGATGGCCAGTGGGACGAATGGGTCAGAGAGTGATGGGCGGCCGTGCCAATGGGTCAGAGAGGGATTGCCAGCCGGGCAAATGGGTCAGAGATGGATGGTCAGCTGGGCGAATGGGTCAGAGATGGATGGTGATGGGAAGGGAGCGGTGGGTGAGTGGAACGTGGAGTGACGGGCAAGTTTGACGGGAAGGGATGGGTAGGTGTATGGAATTGGGGATGACAGGCTGAGTTTTACTGGGGGGGCTGGGGGGACAATGGGGAAGGGGGAATGGGACAGGAGGAGGTGGGTGATTGGAGTGGGCAAGTAGGATGGGGAGGGACAGGTAGGTGAATGGGACAGGGAGGCCTGGGTGAATGGGGTGGGTGAGTGGTAAGTGGGCGAGTGAAATGGGGAGCAATGAGCAGGTGAATGAGATGGGGGGGAGCTAGCCATGTGTGGGAGAGTGAATGTAGAGCTGGGGGGGGGGGGAGCTAGCCATGTGTGGGAGAGTGAATGCAGAGCTGGGGGGGGGGGGGAGCTAGCCGTGTGTGGGAGAGTGAATGCAGAGCTGGGGGGGGGAGCTAGCCGTGTGTGGGAGAGTGAATGCAGAGCTGGGGGGGGGGGAGCTAGCCATGTGTGGGAGAGTGAATGCAGAGCTGGGGGGGGGGAGCTAGCCGTGTGTGGGAGAGTGAATGCAGAGCTGGGGGGGGGGGAGCTAGCCGTGTGTGGGAGAGTGAATGCAGAGCTGGGGGGGGGGGAGCTAGCCGTGTGTGGGAGAGTGAATGCAGAGCTGGGGGGGGGGGGAGCTAGCCGTATGTGGGAGAGTGAATGCAGAGCTGGGGGGGGGGGGGGGGAGCTAGCCGTGTGTGGGAGAGTGAATGCAGAGCTGGGGGGGGGGGGGAGCTAGCCGTGTGTGGGAGAGTGAATGCAGAGCTGGGGGGGGGGAGCTAGCCGTGTGTGGGAGAGTGAATGCAGAGCTGGGGGGGGGGGGAGCTAGCCATGTGTGGGAGAGTGAATGCAGAGCTGGGGGGGGGGGAGCTAGCCGTGTGTGGGAGAGTGAATGCAGAGCTGGGGGGGGGGGGAGCTAGCCGTGTGTGGGAGAGTGAATGCAGAGCTGGGGGGGGGGGGGGAGCTAGCCGTGTGTGGGAGAGTGAATGCAGAACCGGGGGGGGGGGGAGCTAGCCGTGTGTGGGAGAGTGAATGCAGAGCTGGGGGGGGGTGGGAGCTAGCCGTGTGTGGGAGAGTGAATGCAGAGCTGGGGGGGGGGGGGGGAGCTAGCCGTGTGTGGGAGAGTGAATGCAGAGCTGGGGGGGGACGGGGACATTTATGGTCTAGTAAGTCACAGGGTCCCATGTACTAAACTGTAACTGCTGAATATCATTCACAGACCTTGCTGAGTTCCCCAAAGCTCACTCCTCACTGCTCTGGTCTCAAGCTGACGCCAGTAAGAACCCGTCAGCAAGATCAGCAGCTTCTTACTGAGTTCAGCAGGATCCTGCCGGATCCCATAGATTTCATAATGAACTCAGCAGGATTGGAGAATCCAGGGCATGCCACTGAATTAAGTCAATACAGGCCACAAATCCATCTCACAGTCATGGTTTGTGTAAAAGGGAGTATATGGAATTGGTGGCATGGTAATTCTAGAGTATGGAATTGGTGGCATGGTAATTCTAGAGTATGGAATTGGTGGCATGGTAATTCTAGAGTGTGGATTTGGTGGCATGGTACTTCTAGAGTGTGGATTTGGTGGCATGGTAATTCAAGAGTGTGGATTTGGTGGCATG